>JAIUCT010000012.1:6879358-6889667 GCA_021307375.1 Tetraneura akinire | reverse complement strand
TTATTATTATTATTATTATTATTATTATTATTATTATTCAATATTAAATAGTAAAATAAATTATTTAAATTCAATGTCCACTTCAAACATACTCGTATAATTTATTATGTGCATGCGTGTAGTCGAGTGAAAAGGATAAAACAAATATAATTATTATTACGCATTTATACTAGAATAGAGTACGGACCCTAACCTTCAATAATGCGTGCTGTACATAATCACTATAAAGAATACACTACGATAATAATTATTATTATACTTTTACAATATACAATTTGTACATATCTGCTGATGTTATGATGTTCGCATAAACTGCTCTTTCACATTCATACGAGTAGTTCAAAATATAATGTGTAATATAACTTAAACCGTGCGTAGTACCTACCTATTTAAATTTTAACCTTACATTGTATAATATTACGCGATACGTGCCCTCGATCCTAACCTATAACCATAACTAGGTAGATTGATTTAAACGATTCTGTTTGTTATTATTTCGCAGTTTCGCTGTCAAAGCTCGCATTTTTCTGCATCCTTGAGCACGGGATTATTACGTTTTAACCTTAACACTCTGTGGATGAGAACAAGGACCAAGGTCGCCAGCAGAAATATAAATAAAGAGGAGGGGCCAAAGTACTATTTTAAGACTTTATTACACTTACAATAACTTTCTTACATTATTAGTGTAAAAATAATGTAATGTAATATTATCATAATATTTTCATTAAATGTTAAATATTAACCTTAAATTATCACCGTGAGAATTAGAACGTGACTGTATACACATACGATGTATTATCATTATATTCTCTATTCGTTCCGTCTGGAATCCACATCGTTAGATTATTATTCACTGTATAGAGGGATTACGTGACGTTCGATGACGTTTATTTAATAATTTAATATATATTCATATTAAATTTAAACTTTTAGAATTATACGTCATTCCAACGCTCAATCGGATGACTATTAGAAAATTTACATTCATTCCATCTATTTTTTATTAAATTAGGTACTTACTAATTTACTATCATTTACTATTTTGAATTTTCATCACTGTTGTACGAATTTTCAATTTATATATACTCGTATTTGTTTTATAAGTTATATAACATCGCAAAAATAATTTAATTTTAAAATCAAAATTTATCTAAAACTATAAACCAATCATTTATATATATTATTAATATTTTTATTATTATAATTTTTATTTAATATTATAAACAACGTTTAATGTATAGGTAAGTGTGTAAACTATTGTTAAGTTTAAGAATTGTAATAACTTTACCATTGATAAACAATATTATTTATTCTCAAAAAAAAAAAAATAGTAATTTAATGTGTTGTGATTTGTGATTATATATAATAATTAAATAGGTACAAAGAAATAATTAAGTTTATTTTTTTTTTTACACGAACCCAAACACAATAAAATAATTAAAATATAAATTTTCTTCAGTTTTTAAAATCGATTCGCGCTTATTTTTGCAATAATTAGTTTCTAATGTTTCTATATATAACTATAAAATAGATAATATTATCATTATTATAAATTGTTATCAATAAGTATGAAATATTGAAATACCAATTTTATTAAAAGGATTGTACAGATAATTTACCCAATTTATAGGTAAGTATAACGACATTATAAAAATTCCAAACAACAATTTAATCTGAACCACTATCTTACGTGCGTGATATTTTGGTAAAGACGTTTTATTACATTTACGTGATACGCGTTTGTTATTTTATACACTACTTTAAATTGATTTTTCTTCTTTTTTTCCCTCCCAAAACAAAGAATAAACGTCGTAAATAAAGAATCAAATTAAACACATAACTACTTATTATAATTATTATAAAAATATAATACGTTTCTGAAACACACGTGTTTTGTGCTATTACGGGCGAGCATAAACTACGAATACAAAGAAATAAGTAATAATAACAATCACAATAATTTCTCTTTAAACATAAAAATAATTCTAAACGCGTTACAAATACTTCGAAATTTAGTTTATTTTAAAAAAAAAAGAAATTTCTTAAAGGTAACGCGCAAATAAAAATATAGCCTTATCAATAATAATTATTAACACTATAAGAGTGCCCCTATAGTATATTTTTTGCATATTGTGGTAGGTCAAATTTTTCTTGTCTAAAAGTTTATAAATTTTGAAAAATTTTAGAATATAAAATATTATTGATGAATAATAAATTAACATTAATTCCACACGACAGAGAGTAATTTATTAATTAAATACTATTTCTTCAGACTTGTCTACAAAATTTTTTTGGTTAGTACGCACTCCATGCTTAATTAATATTATAATTTTCAGTTTGTTTATTATGACTATGAGTATGACGTAGAAAAATAATATCTCATAATAATTATAAATTTATAATTAACTATTTAAATAATTTATTATACGAGTACAGTGTGAAATTAAGTAATCTTAATATTTTATATTTAATTTTGTAAAACTTTTAATTAGATAGTAAAAAAAAAAAAAATAATAATGATACGTATCAAAATACTTATCATCCAATGTAGGTATACTCGTACACCCGAATAAAGAACACTTGATAATAATTATTACCTAATATAGAAATTTTATATTAAACAATTATTGATAGGTACCTACTCAAGTATTCTGTGTCGACTTAACATTGAAATGTGAATTATAGACGTGTTTGAAGAATATTATAAACTATTCAAAGAACTAAACGTTTGAACCAGCATACAGTAATAAGGATTACATTTCGTATATGGATTTTATATGTAAATAAAATGTTTCAAATATTTTACCGAACAAGAGTTCATATACGTATAATACGTGCAGAAAAATAAATGTAGCAAAGCACAGGAAAAACTAATCATAAAGAATATGATACGAAATTTATATTTATCTGAAAACTGTTTTTATGGTATATAGGAATAATAAAATTAGATTATCCCAATTTCGATTGAATACTTTTTGTTTACTTTCAATTTCGTCGAGTTTAAAATATAAACAATGGCTCAAAACCAACACTGAGCCATTTACTTTAAAATATAAGAAGATAAAACGCGTGACCTCGTATGTTATTAGTTATTATCATAGGCGTGCGCAGATTTCAAATACAAAGGTGGCAGAAAATAAATTCGACCCAATTTTTGAAGAAATCCGGACGTTAATATTTCTTATATTTTATAGTTAATTTTAAGTATCACAAAAATAGCCAAGGATACCGAGAAGCTTTACCCAATTTAAAAACATATTTTCCTATTCGTGAAAATCGAAGCATTATTTCGGGTAGTCCTATATTTTGTAGAAATACTAACGTCCAAAATTTTACCACATATTATATATAATAGCTATGTGAATACCCAATAAAATTTTCAAGTCTCATAATTCAAAATTGCCCGAGTTATCGTCAAATATTCAAAATTTCGTCAAAATTTCAGTTTTCGTGAAAAATGCAGGTTTTTCTACCGCGTAGGGTTACTTTGGAGAAATTCGAAAAATGACCTAAATAAAGTATTAGCTACATCCACTTTCCAATAGGAAACATATTCTATTCATGAAAATCGGAACACTATTTCGGGTAGTAAAAGTGTCATCGACATAGAAAAAAAAACACACGTCATTGTAAAACCTATACATTTTCGCTTCGTTCAGAATCTAAAATCATTTTATTTTCAAATAAATTTTAATAAATAAGTTATTTTAAAACATTTATTACTTTAATTTTATAATATTATAACTTATTTATATAATTATTTTATTGTTAACCTACATATAATGGAAGAAAAATGTTATAATATAAGTATAAATTAAAATATAAACGTGAATTAATTTATTATAAATTGGTAGTCGATGTTTATAATTATATTTTGTGTTGAATGTATATAATATAATATACAGGGCCGGATTTACCTAAAATGCGCCCCTAGGCTAATAAATAACAAGTGCTTTTTCATTTTTATCATTATATCATATTATCATTATGTTTATGGTTTATCGTCTTTTTCTTTTTGTAATTTTCTTCTTTGTGCACCACTTAATTTATTATTTGACATTATTATATATAATTTTTAAAGAGCACCTGTATACAAAACTATAATCAACAGACTAATGAGTAATAAGCATAACCAGTTACCAGTATTGAAAATATTATAAATACATAATAATATCATCGTATACGTCATATAAATACATTTATAAGGATATTTTAACGAACAGTATTATTTTATTATGGAATGTTCATATGATATTAATTTGGCTATTCCAGACAATTTTTATAATAACATAATATCGAACAACTTCCTAATATATAAAAATAAACATTATTTTATTCTTAATATCTGTAATTTAATATTATCATTAATTATAAATTATAAATACTATTTATATAGGTATTTATAAATTATAAATTTATAATCAATGATATTATGTAACTATATCTAATGTCCAATAATATTTTTGTGTATGTATAAATTATTAAATTTCATTTTAGTAGATGTAGTAGAATAATAGATAGTGGCGGGGCATTTTTTCTATTCTCGATAGTGTTTATATTATACGCGTCATGTACAAAAAAAAAAAAGCAGACATCATTATACGAATAGTACATAAAATGAGAAGTCCTGCCGGCCCGGTGCCCCTTACTGACGTGGCGCCCCTAGGCTATAGCCTAGGTAGCCTACTCCTAAATCCGGCCCTGATAATATAATAATATATTATAATAATATATAATATACCAATATTTTATATTAATTAAGAAATTTGTTATAAATTATAATATATTATATTATCATATAAAATTATCAAAATTATTGCAAAAACGGTGGATATTACATAGTTTTTTTTTTATGTTTTCTCTTGTAAGACATTTTTTTTTTAATAAATAAGTTTGATCGACAATCATGACCATTAGCTGAAAAAAATGTTTACAACAAATTTATGACATGTATTACAAACAGTGTTGTGCAAGGATAAAATAAAAATTATCTAGATAAGATAATATACAATTGATTTTAAATTTATCTAGATAAGATAATAATAATGTTATATTATAACACCTAATTTTTTTTATCTAGATAAAAGATAAATATAATAATATTTATCTAGATAAAAATCAAATTAAATAAAGTTTTAGTTTTTAAATTAACCATACACATTAATATATTATAAATTTATAATTCACTGTTTATTATTATAATTATAGTTTTATAGGTAATTTTTTTTATAATTATTACAAAAATTTACAAATTACTTATTAATATTATTAGATTTTAAACAAATTAAAATTTCAAAAGTTTTATTTTTAAGTTGAGGGTTACAACATTTAGCATCATAGAATATTATTAATTTATAATTTTGGTTTATTGCTATCAATTCATTGGAATAATAATCTAATAAATTATTTGTCATATCCACCTTTCAACCTTTAATGATTTATTATGTTTTCTAATAAATTTAATGAGCTTTGCATAACGTATGGATATGACTCTTTGTCCACTTATCTGAACTTAAAATAATTTCGTCTAAATCGAACCCTAAACTATTTTTATACAATATTACTATAAATTGATTCTTATATTCGTTTAATGGCACGTGTACCTCTATAAAGCTATCAGGCCTCTAAGAATTGCAACGTGCCTGGAATCATAGGAAACTACTATACTACTATACTAGGATAATATTCGTAATCAAATCGGCCGAAAAAAAATTTATCTAGATAAAATTCTTCAGATAACTTAATTATTTATCTATAGATAAGATAAAAAAACAAAAAAATACTATTATTTAGATAAGATAAAATATATTTGTATTTTATCTAGATAACTTATTTAGATAAAATTATCTATATAATGCACAACACTGATTACAAACATTATATTAGATTGAATAGCTCTCTGTTTTTATCACAGTTAATTATTTTCATGTAGACATATTGTTGTGGTCAGGTCTCAGTGTTGTTTTTAAATTATGAGAAATATTATTTCTATTCGGATAGTAAAAATATACAGCATTAAAAAAAAATATTGGACAATATTTTAAATATATTTTTAAACTAAATATTAAATAATTAGGTACCTACTTAATTTATACGTAAATGAAATATGAAATAATAAATTTCTTAATATCCATTCTAAATAATTATATACTTTTATTAAATTACCTATATAATAATATGTATCTAGGCGTTTGTTTTGTGAATAAATATGCTCTACAGCTGATTAATGGAAGGAAAATATCCATGAAAATTAAAATATTGACATAGGTATTATCATTTTGTTCCTATAGTCATTACTACAAACTCCAAATCCATACAAATTATAAAAACTTAAACTATTAATTTTATCTACACAAGTGCGAAAAAATTCGGTGTCGGCACTGTATAATGAATATATTCTGTATATCACTATAACTGGCAAACATATAGCACGTGAAAACTATTCTAAAATTATTCGATTGTCATGTAAAGTTTAGTTTATAATTATAGTATAGTTATGGTTACAACTTACAACCAATTGTTGGTCATTGTTCATGTGAAATATAAAATTGTAGATTATACTATGACTGAGATTATATTAGTAATAAATGATAATAATAATATATTTTACGTAAACATTGACAATGTTTAAATCATAATATACCTACATAATAATATTACGATTGTGTATTTCCAATTTCGTATTCTATTATGATGATAAAGACAAACAATTAAATACCTACATCTACATTTCTCCTCACAATATCATGTAGTCGTGATTCGTGAATTTATTAACGTTTAACGATAACCACTATAAAAATTTGAAAGTGAAAACCATGTGAACTATGTGGTTGTAAAGTTTCTTAAGAATTCAAAATTCAAGTACCAAAATGTTAATAGTAAAATAACATTAACAAACTACCATATAATATATATCACTAATAGTTTTATAATCACTCCTTCGTAGATATAAATGGCTGGACGGCATTTCAATACTTTAGTTCACTTTTGAATTTTGTTGTTTCGAGACCTACCATGGATGACTTGTTCAATAATTTGTTCAAAAGTGATAAAAATTGTGTTTTTAAATTATATTGTTTTAATATTTAAGAATTAATGTATATATAAGATTATTTAAATGATTAGTAAAGCAGTAGGTATGAGTTGCATTTGAAATTGGTTGATTTACATGGGATTTCATTTTCTATTGGCTTTTTTTTTTTTTTATTGAATTTTAACAATTTTCAAGTTTGCTATTGTAAATGTTAAGTACCTAATCATTTCCTGATATTATTGGATCAATCTATGTTATAGTTTTATTTTTTGTATTTTTAAACATAATATCCAATAAATGACGTATTATTTTATTGTTTTTGTAAGCATACATTTTAATAATTATAAATATAATTAAATAGAGAATTCAGTTATAAAAATTTAGATGGAAGGGATACAGTTGAAAAGAGAATAGTGTTGAATTTTAATGAAGATTTGAATGCAATAATGATAATTTAATTTATTACATTCGAGAGAACTTTATTGAGAGACGATATACGATATACCTATATATGTAATAACGTATTGATTAAAACTTTAAAATTTATACAATCTCTATGTTTAATAAAATATCCATAAAAATAAAACCCTTAAATAAGTCACCTAAATATTTAAGTCTGACTGTACTTCGCTCAGAATCGTTAAACGAATGAAATGATATCTTATTGTATTCAAATTTTAATTAAAATTCAAAACTGTATTCTCTTTACACCTATATTCCTTATATTCCTTCAAGAGCAGTATGTTCTTTTTATATTTTAAACAGCTATATATATATATATATAAGGTTAATTTAATATTTACGATTATTAATTTAAACTAAGTTAAGTAATATGTAATTGATATTTAATGAAATTTTGATAATTTTTAGTAAAGTTTATTTAATAATATTGTAAAAATATAGAGAAATAATAAGAATAAACCTTATAGAGATTTTTAAATTTTCTATTTAACTAGGAATATAAACTTTAGACAGTTATAATAAAAATTGTGACCAGGGTTTTTTTTAGTATTTTAGAATCGTGTTAAGTAAAATGTGATTATACTTTAGTAAAATTTTCAAACATTAATTACAAAATTGTAAAATTAATCAAACTTTATAGAATTAAAAAACGAGAATTTAAGGAAATATTTAAAATAGTATATTTTCTTATAATTATTAACGTAAAAGTTTCAAAATTTGATCTCCTATATATAATACCAATGTATATACAAAATCCAATAATATTATCAACTCTCGAACTACAACATTGTCTGAATTATCGCAAAATATTGAGATCGATTTTATCAAAATATCAATTTTCGTGAAGAATACCGTATTTGGGATATAAAATGATAAATTAAGTTTATTCTATCTAATAGGCTCAATTTTGAGATATTCGAAAGATAACCAATATAAAGTACCAACTAGACAATATTATCTACCTGAAACATATGCTATTCGTGAAAATTGGATCATATTTTCGGATAGAAATAGTGTTTTCATACATCATACATAAAAAAAAGAACACAAATCATTGTTAAACTAATATAATATTTTTCGCTTCTCACCAAACTTAAAATAAATATTTATAAATGAATTATTATAATAATATGTGTATGAATTTAATATTTAGGTGAATAATTAAATTCTTCATTATCAATGTATTATTGAAGCGAAAATGTCACAAATATTTTCAATAGCAATAATGCAATAAAGATAATGAAACAAATAGTCAAATAATGCAACCAAAATAATCTGAAATTAAATTAAATTTCTATATAACCTTGTGCACAGTTTGTATTTTGACATTATATAAATTACTTACAGTCGATTTTTTGATAATGCTTGTTTTATGTTATTTAAGTCCTCATGTAATAGATATTTCCGAACACCATAATAAGTAATCTTTATATAAGATTTCCAATCGAAATCTTTAAAACTAAACCAGAACTTATCACGATCCTCTTGGCTTAACAGAGACCATAAATCACGTGTATTATTATTGTCAAAAGTCCATTGTCTGGATGAAAATAAAGAAACTAAATCCATCTTATGTTCCAATTTTGAATACATTTTCAATACTCTAATAATTAATACATTAAGACAAGTATGATAAAAGAAATAATTAAATCTTTACTATATTAAATAAATGACCATACTTTGGTTTTTTTCCACTGAAAACTAACAATAAATCCAATAATGCTGCAGGAATTCGATGTAATAAAATTTTCAATATAAAATAAGACCACGAATTAGTAGAAAATATATGACACATATACCACATTGAATTCAATGGAGGTGCCTTTTGGTAATGTTCATGTACTTCATTTATCAAATCACCGGAAGTCAATGGACTTTCAACACTTGACACATAATTAAATATTTTGGGTGCTTCAGTAAAATGATCACCATTTCGATATCTGTAAAATTTATAATTTTGTATACATAGTAGGTATAACTTAATAATAATATTTTTATTCATTTTATTCATTTTATTATGTATCAAACTACCTGTTAACTGTATCCCACATCACACATATTAATGCGTTTGCTGTGTAATCAACTGGGATGATATCGTATATTATATTAGTATAAATTAAAGCCGTCCTTAAAAATCCTATTATACTTGTAAAAATAATACCGGTTGCTCCATTAACATTATCTACCCAACCTGGATTAGGTTCACGTTCAGTATTTCCAACTATATTGGTATCATTTATAAATAATATTTATTAAAATTACAATATTTATATCATATATTATAATTATATAATTATAATATTGGTTCATAATAATGACAATAAAATAATATATTCTTTTATATATTTAATATATATATTTTTTTTTAGCTCTTATATGCCATTAAGGCCTTTTGCTGCTTCTACCAAATTCTTCTTTTTGATTCTGTTATCTGCATCCTGCATACTTACTGTTTCCTCTTGGTTCAGACTTGTCTTTACCCAATCTAAAAAACGCTGGCGTTGTCTCCCTCTAGGATGTGTTTTATTAAGATTTGTGACTAGTACTTTTCTCATCAGACTATCTTTATCTCTCTTTATATTTCCAGTCTTTTTGAGACAAAACATTTTTGAATATTCGGCCCATCGAAGAGTCTCTCAATATCTACCTTTGTTCGCCTTTCAAATTGCCCCGTCTTCGTGTTGTAAAATAGGGCCATATATATTTATTTCTAAGGACCTTCCTTTCTAAGATTAATAGCTTTTACTCCACCCCTTTTGTTGTTGACCACGTCTCACAACAATACATTACTATAGGCCGTAGGTATGAGGTCTT
>JAIUCT010000012.1:6786049-6829513 GCA_021307375.1 Tetraneura akinire | reverse complement strand
TAATAATAATAATAATAATAATAATAATAATAATAATAATAATAATAATATGGTAATCGATTCGTATATGTACCTAATTCGAACTAGCTTATATAACTGCGAGAACGACGAAAAACCGTATAACGCAACGCGGCCGCGACCAAATACGTATTCGGCCGTTACCACGTTTGTTGTTTTTGTTCCGGTATTAACGTTTATAATTTTTATTTATTTATTTTTTTTTTTTTTTTCGTATTTTTTACTTTTAAATAATTTATTCGCTCGTACTGTTGTTTTATTCGAGTAAAAAAAAAAAAATAATAATTAAAAATAAATTCACAGTATTTTATTTATACACGATGTTCAAATGTTTTTCGCATTTCGTCGTCTCGCTCGTATTACATAGCTTTGCGTTATTCATTTATAATAATAATTATAAAAATAATAATAAAAATAATAATAATATTAACAATAATAATATTATGCACATTGTACACGTCGATGTTAAATAATTTTGATATTTCTTTTTTTAAAAAAAAAAAAAAAAAAATACAACAATAATAATAATATTCGTACTTAAGTTCGTGTTTTTTTTTTAAAAAAATTTATGTTTGATTTGATTTTTTTATTTGCATTTCAGTTTTCGTGTTGGTTAACGTAACGCTGTCCCGTCAGGAATGTTTCCCCCGTGAGTAACAAAACAAAACGTATTATTATTATTATTATTTATATAAATTTTTATTTTGTTTCTATATCTATTTGTTAACGATCGTAATATTAATGATTGTTGTGATTTTTTGATACAAAAATAATATTATTATATTAGATACTCCCCGTCGTATATTTAGGTATAGCAACTCATATACAGCAGAACGCGTCTTAAAAACTCGAAATAACAATAATATTATTCTATAAATAACTTTTTTTTTATTTTTTTATTTTTTTTTTTTACAACGCGTGATATCGTTGTATGATATTTCCATACGTGATTTTTCGTAAAACGTAATTTTATATATTTTATTCGCTCTGTATATTATGTTTCCTAAATTTTCTTAAAAAATTCGAAATTCGAAATTCGCGCGTCGAACGGACGATAATTATTACGAGTATTATACGATAACAAAATTATCATCCCCCCGCAGTTAATCATTACAATACAATAATAATATAATAAATATAATAAATTTTACGATATCGTATTATTATTTATTATCAATAATATCGACCCGAATGAAGGACGTTCGGATTTACGTTTTACTCGTTATTATCACGCCCGGAGTCGTCGGTACTAGTACGGAATGTTCGGCATATCAAGGTAGGTTGCTGTGACTATAAATAGTGTGCAACAAAATATTATAATATAGGTATTAGATAAAAATAATTACAAATAATAATAATTATACTCGTATAATCATATTATGGTATACTAACTAGTAACTCTTAATCGTTCACGGAGGTAAAAAGTAAAAAATTTTACAATTTTTACTATTTAGTTTGTCGTATATATATCGTGTTTTCACGCTAAATTATTTATACATTTTAATAAAATATTATTACACTACACCACGCGGTTTTATTTTTCACGGCCTTTTTCAACTATACATATTTTATATTTTATTATATTTCCCCCCCCCCCCCCCCCGTTTGCAAATATAATACGTTTAACCTCTGTATAATGATCCTTATTTTTTACATTAATTTTGTTATTTTTATTTTAGTAAATTTATTGTGATTAGAGAAATCATTTTGGATCCCCCCCCCCCCAGAATTTGGTTCAAAACACGCCACTGATAACAACTATATTATAATAAAATATACGCGAGAAGTAAAAAGAAAAAGTTTCACCGAGTCTGTACTTACAACTTACACGTTACACGCGTCTGACTACAGCACGTTGCCTTTATTATTATTTTCATTGCGGGGCTCTTGAATCGTATTACGCTGTATATATACGCCTAAACGCCGTTCATATAGTTAACATAAAATATATTATATAATATTTATATTATTGCAGACCGCCATGACAAATTATGGAATTCGTCATTAAAGTTTTTGAGGTTCAAACGATTGTTATCTAAGTATATATAAAATGATAATGTCCAATAATATTATCATTTTTATGAATATCATAAAATACGTATATATAGAATCGTCGACTTTGAACGATACCTGCAAGAATTATTAATAAATGTGTTGACCTAACCTGTGATGACCCGAAAACACCATTTACATAATTTACTTTCCCCCAAATCTGCAGGAGAGTTAAAATGCAATAATAATATACAATATTATATAGTCTATTATGCCTAAATACGCGATTTACCTTTTTACAATATATAATACGAGTATTATTACTATATGTATATGTAAATAAACCAACGTTTTGAATAATATTAACTGAAATTTCTGTTTAACCTATCTATTTTATTATTCGAAAAAAAACCATACCCAAAAACTAACCCGAGAGGGATTTTAACCGTTTAAATCTCCCCAAAATTTAATTATATTATATGTTAGAATTTATGAATGTTAAAATAATATATATATTAGTTTTATTTAAAATTTCGAATTATTCATTTATCGTTTTAAACTACCAATAATTATCCTTGTTATAAAGGATATAAAGGTTTCGAATTCCTCCCCTTCTAACCGAATAAAAAATATATCAAAGTATTTCCTTGACAGTATACCAGCTATACCTAGGTATCTCTAAAATTAATTAATTTATGATAAAAAAAAAATAAAAAATAAAAAAAATATCCTGTGAACGTAATAATGTTCTTCCAGTCATATAAAAAATAAACACAAAACATTTTTATATATTCGTAATACGTAATTAAATAATGTTTGAAATTGTCGAACAAAAACTTGACGATATAAAAACGTAATATTTCACTTCTGCATTGAGTGCGCATTTATAGTGTATAGGTACAGACGATTATAGAACATTTAATAAAACGCGAAAATTAAAATATTGAAAATTTTAATTTTGTAGACGATTAAAAAAAAGCAAACGCCCTGTGGTGGTTATATTGTAATATAGTATATTAATAAAACGAAAAATGAAATAGGTATCTTTAAACACTATATAATATTATATTTTATAATCGCAGAATGCAACGTTAAATCTTTAAGCTTCTCGACGTTATAATATAGTGTAGTAATACTGTGTTTATAAATTACACGACGTTCTGTATATAATATTATTATTATAGTTATAAAATAAGTTTTTGAACCGTTATTCGCGTCGTTTAAAAAATAGATAAATAACTATACTTTCCTCCCCGAAGAAAATAAATGCCTCTATAATAACCTCTAACGTGTATTATATATACGTATAACCAACTATTAAAATCTCCCCTTAATCAAATATAACCTAAAAAATAACCAAAAAAAAAAAAAAAAACTTAATAATTTTAAGTACCTACCTAATATGTGGTATTACTCACTTGGTTTCCGAACGGGGAGGAAAATACGAGAATAAAACATTTTATTACATTATAATGATGTGTAAATATATATAGTCCGAAATAAACAATTTGGGGTCGTACAAATAAATTATTTTTTGGAAATCTCACAATATTATAATAATTATTATTTTATGTTATATTATGTATACCGACTTAAACCGATTGGAAACTGATATAATGATATACAGTGAAACCTCTAAATACCGGACACTCTCGGTCGCCGTAATTTTGTCCGTTATTTAGAGGTGTCCGGTATTCAGAGGGGAAAAATTTTCGAAAATTCAAGAATCTCAATTTTTTCTTTCAAACTTAATCTTTTTCTTTTGCTGGCCATTGCGTACTACAAAACCGTATGTATTGGAATCACAAATACAACTAAACTAAATACGTATTAAAAATATACGAGTAGGATAACATCACAGAACATAAACTAGAAAAATGTTTTTATCGATTCGATAATGGACGGATAAGATAAATTGTAATTGCACATAGTATAACGCCGGGTTTTTACTCGCCGTGTCACTCGTGGTTTCCCGTCGGTGTCGGATACAACACGAGTATTTGGATTTCCCCCCAAAATACACTATTATGTGTTTAAAATATTATTTCAATCGAATATTATTTCAAATATGTATCATTATTATAATAAAAATTATCAAAATTAGAAATTAAATTGCCATAAAAGTGTCCGTTATTTAGAGTGTCCGGTATTTAGGGGTTTTCCCATATAAAAGTGGTGAAAATGTTCCCGTTCCCATAAAATCGTCCGCTATTTGGAGGTGTCCGCTATTTAGAGGTGTCCGTTAAGGGAGGTTTCACTGTATATAATAACTATATTGTAGTGTAACGCAATAATGTAATCGGAATGGGGGCGAAGACAAAACTATTCTTCTTTATTCAATTTTAATTTATTATTTATTATGTATACAGGGCGCCATATATTTTATTTACCTATATTAAAACTAGATAAATATAATATTATGTTCACTGCGCCGAACGTATTATTATTATGCATAATATACATAGAAGATAATAAAAAGAGGAAGGTTTAGTAGGAATTCGGTGCCACATCATTTCTCAGAGTATTCCCAAACTGTTTTCTTTTTTATCTCGTTATAATAATATACCTGGGTATACGTGAAATACGGTATAAATAATTTCGTTTGTTTCTGCTGGCACTGCTGCAGGTATTATATGCACGCAAAAACGTTTTCGTTTTAGGTTAGGTCAAATAATATATTATTATATTTCATAAATGAAATTTATCTGACGTCATATCGCACTTCTTCGCGAAATTTTACCCGTTCGTATATAGCTGAGAAAATATAATTTTATTCCGTACGACTTGTAATAATAACACTTTATAGCGGTGACCGTACCTATTACAGACACGAAATCGAGTCCCTTCGTCATTTCTTTTTCTTTTTCTTTTTTTTCTTTTTTAATAATCACAATTATTTTTAAGTAGTAAAAAATATTTTTATTTTATTTTGTTTTTTTTTTTTCACTTCTCTGTAGTCTGTATGCATGATGATAACATAAAATATTACGATAAGGCATAAAAATAGGCGTAAAATAATTTGACTACTTTTCCTAAAACTAGACTGAACTTACTTTAAAAGGTACTGTGTGTGTAAAAAAAAAAAAAAATAATCGTTAACTTCGTGAAAAGGTTCACTATATACACGGAACGTATAATAATATAACAATATAATACGACTGCACGCGACAAAAGGATAATATTATTATGTTATTATTGACTCGAATCAGCGGTTTCCGGTTTATACCCGGTATAGACGACGTATAATATACCCACCTACTTTATAATATAACGTTCTAATCGATATACGAATACGTAATAAATACATTTTCTTTCTTATTGAAGGGATTAAAAAAAAAAAAAAAAAAAAATACCTAATAAAATGTAAATTTATAATTTACTGCGTGCGGTGTGTATATCTATAATATAGTAGTGATGTTACGAACTGTTCGATTGTCTAACCGAACCGAACCTTAGGGTGTTCGGTCCGGTTCGAAAATCGAACTCAAATTTTATAATATTTGAACCAAACCAAATATCTCAAACTTTGGTTCGAAAATTTAACCTTACATGTAAAGCCTGTTACAAGGTTTATTATAAAAATAAATTAAATTTTTCGGTTCGATGCAATTTTTATATAGTTCTGTTCGGATCCGAAAGATTCAGTTCGGTTCGAGTTCGTTAAAATTTTAAAATTTATCGTTCGACTTTAAAAATCAGGGTTCGTAACATCACTACTATAATAATATTATACTCGTGTATTGTAAAAAAAAAAAAAAACAAATACATGCAAATATATTGTGTCGCTTTATTATTTAATCCTTTGATTATATAATATAATGTCGTAATCTTTTGACTTTTTGTTTTTCCCGCAACGCGACTTTGCAGCCAGGTCGATTTACTGTTACGAGTGCGACAGCGCCAAGGATCCCCGATGCAAAGATCCGTTCAATTACACGGCAATGCCACAGGATCAACCGCCGTTGGTCAGCTGTAACGGATGTTGCGTGAAAATGGTCCGATTCGTGAGAACTTGTAAGTATATAATATTATAATATGTTATATGTTTAAGTTTATACATACACGTAATTGCATATTATCAGAATAATATAATATTTATATTAAAATAAGGTATTATCTTCTGATAATATTGGTGATAATCAATCAAAATTTTTAAATTTGACAAAATTAATCGATAATGTGTGTACTTATATTCGTTTGAAACCCAACGTTTCTCGACCTGCGTATATATAAAATTGGTCGCGAATTATATTTTTTGAACCTAGTGTCCAAAATTGCATAGAAATTAATGTATTAAACATTGATATGAATAATTAGAATAAAAGGCACCTATAAATAATTTGATGTGTTACTAATTTGTTTATTTAGATATTATTATGGTTAATTATATACGCATTAAAATAACAACTGATGGTAATAAATTATAGTATAGTTGAAAAAAATCACGGGCGATGGGCAAATTTTAATAATAATTTTAATAATGTCGCGTGAAAAATCAGGTAAATATCTCGGTCGGCGTGTATGGTATGCACAAAGGTTGAGAACCGCTGTTAAAATGTATACTCGTATAGCCAACGAATCTATAAATTGTCAGTCGGGTTGAATGACCCCGTCGGGAAGTGGATAATGTACGTGATGTATTGTACCGAGTGCATTTTTCTAACAACTCTGTTATTCGTGTCATTTGTAGTTTATAATAATTATTATTGTTTATTTCGTGTTTAAAATATACAATTATTATAATTTTTCGGAACTCGAATTAAATTATAAAGTATTTCTATTTTTTAAAAAATAAAAAATAAAGATGTTTATGCGAATTACTATATACCTCCTATTTATAGTATTCGCGTAACATAATATACAGGACGAATTTATCGAAAATCGATTTTTTTATTAATTTTTTTAAAAAAATAAAATAAATTTCAATAATACTATAAAACATATCATATTACATACGAATATATATTACCTATTTATGTCATTGAAAAACCAAAAGAATTGTGTAATGTTTTTACAAACTCGATTTTTTTTTTTTTAACATTCACTCGTTTCAACGTCACGAATTTGATATTAATAAGGACCTAGGTATATATTATATAGGAAAAGAAAAATTAAATTTCAAAATAACTGTTTTCTACCACGTCTTGAAATATTATAAGTTCGTGTAAGTTTCGAAAAAATAAAAAATTACAGGCTAAATTCAAAATTGATGTGCTAACTGCCAAATATATATTATAAATTTTATAATTTGTATATAAATATAAATATTATTATTATTATTATTATTATCGTCTATACGAATTCTTATATTCTTGATAATAATTATAAACATTTTAGTATTGCAAATATTAATTTAATTAAAAATGTAACATAATGTTATTATAATAAAATATATATACAGGCATATCAAAAAGAAATCTCATCGTTCGAGGTTCAAAATCCGTTTTATGTATAGCGTGCAGGAGTGTAATAAGTTTAAAAAAAATGTAAAGGTGTTAATTATTTCGAACCGCACGTGATATTATAAGAGGGTAAATTGTAAATATTAGCAAAAGAACAACATTGTATCGAATGTCCTTTTATTTATTCGACGGATAACATCTGCAGGAAAACAAAATGCATAAATAATGAAACGCACGCGAATCGAAAAATATACTAATAAAACTACATAATAATATTATTATAATTTTATTGAAATGAATTTTTCTCGCGTTTTCCAAAAAAAAAAGCTCGTCACACAACACGGTGACAATCACTAATTAAATAATTAAATTAAAAATTAACAATTATAATTATACCCTGCATCATACAAATAATCCATTTAATACGTATATATATATAATAATATATAATATAGTGACAAAAAGTAGTATTCTATTTAATTTTAATCCATAATTTACGATTGAATATATTATTTAACGAAAAAGTGTATGTCTATAAGTGCTATAACACATTGGCAAATCTATTTTAATTAAAAATTTTCCATTTTTTAATACATATTATAAACATTAAACTGCTGGGTATAATTAAAACGTGTTTGAAAAAATCGGAGGAGAGATTACTTCTTCAAGGGTGTTATATCATCAAAACAGAGACGCGGACTGAGAACCCGGGCTCAGGTGGCAAAATATTTATAAAATACTAAAACATCGCTATAGTTAAATATTATACTAAATAATTATATTATTCTTAATATTATATAATATCTGACTTTTACAATATTTACCCTCCTCTGGTATATGCAAGACAAACAAACGAAAAACAAAAAATTGTTCTAACTATTTCAATCTAATTTCGAACGTGATTATATTTAAAATAATATTATAAGTAAATACGCTGAAAACAAAATGTTAATCCGTTCGAAGACCTCGCAATAATATAACGAAGTCCATATCTATCATA
Organism: Tetraneura akinire; assembly: GCA_021307375.1. Classification (NCBI taxonomy): domain Eukaryota; kingdom Metazoa; phylum Arthropoda; class Insecta; order Hemiptera; family Aphididae; genus Tetraneura; species Tetraneura akinire. The sequence goes on along the minus strand of JAIUCT010000012.1, from coordinate 6,821,101 downwards.
TTATATATATATATGTGTGTATAAAAGTAAGTACCTACATAATCTGGATAAAAACAAATCCGCCCCGTTTTATATTTTCCGCGTCGTAAAACACCAAGTTTAATATATTTATAATGGCCGATAAACTTTATGAAAAATAAAAATAAATTTTATATTAAAAAAATACGGGATGTACCTAATTCTACCGCGGTTACCGTCATTTTTGTATGACCCAACATAACCTAACCTAACCTAACCTAACGCATAAAAATCCGATCGTCTTGCATAAAATAATAATTATTACAATATGAGAACCCAGACGGTCCGTAATTTATCAGATAAAGTAATTATTAATAAATAGGTACATATTATATTAATTAAGTATAAATTTTATGAAATATTTTAAGCTTTGGCGATGTTTGATTCTAATTTCGCAACGTCAAACCCTTCAGCCCTCCCTCCATACACGGTCAGTTTTGAATGACAATCAATGTGATTGAAATTCATGACTGACCGTGTATGAATGTACATTTTATCAGTCAACCAAGTCGAATACACCACACTTTCAATAGTGACAATTGTGTTGACTTTAAAACAAAATAACCGAATGAATGAAGATTGTCAGTTTTGATTGATCATAAATTCATAATATAGGTATAGGTAGTTGTTGATTTGTTATCAATCGTCAGTTAATGATCAGACTCATTTTTTTATTAATTATTTTATTTTATTTTATATTTATTATTTTCAACAACAAATTAATATAATATAATATAATACAAATTGTTAAATGATTCAATGGGATTTTTGGTCAAAAACGTTATTATGGAATTACTAATATTCGAATGCTATATAAATATAGGAAGTTAATAAAAACAATTTAATTAGTTTTTTCATTAAATCGACTTCAATTCAGAAAATATTATTTATTTTTCCTTGTAGCACACAGATTTTAATAAACTACGAATCGGAAAGTGCTGCAGGCAATCAGGCATACATAAGTTTTTACTTTTCTGTAGGTGAATGATTTGTTACCATTTTTCGTATTTCTGAAATCTAATTTTTGAAGAATATACTTGTGTATATTTATATTATAGAATAGTTGTTTTATTGATTATATTAAAGAATTTTTTTTTTTAATTTTTTATCTTAAATTCCCATATAAATTATTTTAAATTATTTAATATATGGACACGGGACACCAGTTCTTTAAAAATGTTAATATTTCCTCATTATATATTATAATATACGTACGTACGCATGTACGGATGGTTGTGAAATTTTTAAAGGCATCTTGTACTAAATGGAAATTGAAAACTGTAGTTTTATAAATAATATTATAGAAAAATCAAGTTTAGGTAGATATTAACAGCTGATGTAAGTAATTCTTCATTTTATTTTTAAATTTAAAAAAATTTAATGTTGTCTATTTGATGATAAATTATTATACAAAAATAAAACAATATTTACAAATACGTTTAATACAGTTATGTTTAATTTAAACACGTAAATAACATAATATCATCCTGAAGTAAATTCATTTGGCTGAACGAAATGCTACATAATTTATTTTGTTTAGATGTCTGTGGGTTTTGAGGATTTTCGGGACACCAATAAGGTCCCGGTCGCCGAAAAGGTTTATTTGATAAACATAAATGTAAAATTCATGAAATATATAATATATTGTGAATTTCGCTGTTTTTCCTGTAAAATCGATATCCCGTACGAATATTTTAATATTATAATAATTCAAAACGTGTATAAATACCTATATTATAATTTATAATAACTATTATAATAAGCAAATAAATATTGTTTATACACTAGACTTTCATATTGACGGTTGATTTCTATTAATTTCAAATAGCTCGTATATATAGGCAATAAATTCGTTTTAATTATCTATAAAAATACTTTATGAATATTATAAATTTATTGTAACTTTTTTTGCTAATAATTTATTCCAATTATTGGAGAATTCGCAATAAACGTACAATAATTTCATTACAATATTATTCGTTTTAATATTTTAATAATATTATTACTTTTTTATAGTTTTTTTTTTTATAAAAAAAACATCCCAATATTGAACACCGCGTAAATACGAACATCTAACGAAGGAGTAATAATGAAATATCGTTATTTTATATTCTTCCACAATATATTATTAATATTATACGTTTAGATTATTTTTATTTCGCGTTGTTCGTTTTTAACGATAACGTGTTAAGTATTATTATGTATAGGTTAGGTTCTTATTGGATAACTGAAATCGTTCGAATAAAATAATCAAAATATTATATTAGATAGGTACTCTCTGATTATGATAACACGGATAAAAATCCTGTATGAACGTATAATATAGTAATATACCTATACCTACTATATACAGGTAATATATTATTAATTAATTAATTATATTATATTGTAATTATATTTCTATACTAATTACCGAATAAATCATTATAATTAATATGATGGATTATAATTATACATAATCGAATTATGTGATAAAAATATTATATTAATATTCAATATGAAATGATTACTATTATATAATAGTATATAATATTTTTTTTAAATTAATACGAGTATATTTATTATATTGCGATGGACCGCATAATATAGGCACGATGATAATGATAAAATAGAATTTGTATACAAAATATTGTGAAAATCGTGAATTTAAATATTTTTCACGGGATTAGCAAACTAATTGGCTGTGTTCCTCTACCTCCCACAATCCTATACACAGCGTGTAGGGTGCACTTCTCGGGGTTAACGCGAACCCTGTGGTCGAACTGACCTATACTAATGACTATATTATAAGTTATAACTATTGCCTCGTGTGGCATTTTTAACCGAACCTACGACTTTAAATAAATGTTTTTTTTTTTTATGAATTATAAAAAACAAACTTCATATTATATTTTAATAATTAAGAATTTTAGTTAGTTTAAAAAAAATATTTTTAAACGAAATAAATATATATATAATAAATTAATAACTATATACAATTACATAAGAGTATGTGAACAAATTTTAAATAGGTAGGTATAACTAATAAATAATAATAATAATTTTAATTTTAATACGACACTATATTGTGCATATTATTATGTAAATTCAATTATAACTACGAGGACCTTCGTAAATCATAATATTGACAGTGAGGCTTTCAGTACCCAAACCGACTCTGTGCGGACCAATAAGCCATCACATAGTATAATAATCCCGATCCTTGCTCTCATCATTATATTGTCCTGGATTCTATTTTATCATTAGTTATGTATTATAGTATAAAATAGAATAAACAAGAGATCTGACGAGCCTCGAATATACCTGCATATATTTATTGGCAATTGGCTTATTATTGTTATTGCTATATAAATCTCTATAATAATTATTTCGGGTCCACTTTACTGCAGGATGCAGATTTATGATGTGCATAATAATATCGTGTATAATGAGCCGTCTTAAAGCATTTTTTTAAACCATGTTTACGGTTACTGAAATGTGTTTTATATAACATAATATAAATGGCAATCCTGTACTCACAGAGTCAATAGTCACTATTATTATTATGGTTACCCAATATCCAAGGTGGATTATACACTTTGATACACCCTGATTTAATATAACTAATAAATTAATAATATTAACTAATAAATTAATTTTAAATCGATTTATTTATTTACTCCTGTGCTTTGTCTACAATTAAATTAAAGTTGCGCAAACTTTTTGATCATCGCTATTGGTAGGATAAATAATAAAAAATTCGAATTTAGTTTAGTTAAATATTTGTTAATTAACTACAGTACCTATACAAAATATCTAACGAAATTTTAGTTTCATTTAATTTAATGCGTATATAATATACTGTATGTTATAATTTGAACGTTATATTATTAAATAATCCAATGATAATATATTTTATTTTGACACGCATTTAAAAGAATGTATTATAAGTACTACAAATGATTAATTTACATGCATAATTGCAAATTTAAATTTTCAACTTATTTATTTATTCAGTTTTTAATTAATATTTTAACTCTTTTCACCCTGAGTATAGATACAAAATGTAATGTAATATTAACTAAATTCAATCAAAACTTTCCGACCTAGTTAAAAAAAAAAAAAAAATACATAGGTATTATTATATTTATTTTATTTTATCTACGTTTATTATATTATTATCATCGTTATATGTTGCATTTGATAAAATAATAATTTATTATTCGATAATGCTTCTCACAAAACAAATCCACGACTATAATCCTGGGATATAATCCCGTCTCGATTAATAATAATTAATAATAATGAACGATATTGATGAAAACTATAATCAAATGGAACATTTTTCTCCAATGGATTATTTTTATGTTTATTGCTCAGGACGTTAAGAAAGCTTACTACTATTTTCAGTGCGGATTGACCACGAAGTGTCGATAGGAATGAATTCTTTCATTAAACGCATTTTTTTTCTCTCTCTCTCTCTATAATCTTAATTTTTTCTCCCGCCGCACAACGAAAAAAAAAAAAAAAAAAAAAAAACGTGAAATTTTGACCGACGAAGCCCCATTTACAATATCGTTAATTTAAAATATATCGTAAATATTATTATCATTTAAATTTAAATTATACCTGATAATAAAATTTTGTCGATTTTTGAATACCTCTACGGATCGGACGACGAAATCGTTGCGAATAAATTCGAAACCCGATAGTGATTGAAATTCGATGAATATTATGATAATAATTTGAAACGAGTGTGACGATCATAAATGAAATTTTTTGTCGGCAATCACGTTGACGTAAAACGTACTCGTATCACGTCACCGTGACGATTTTTTTTTTTTTTATTTGTTGATTTTTCGATAATATTTTCAACTAAAATGAGTGAGAACGGTACCGTTTTGTATTGGAAATATTTAAAACGGGCATTGGGCGTGTAAAAAAATGTTACAATAATAATATGGCGATTTTTGTATCGTTTTTAGAGCATAAAGCAAAACGACAATATAACGTTAAAAAGGACTTGTTCCTATGTAATAAAATCAATTTTTATGTAAGTAGGAAAAATCAAAGAAGAAGAAAATTCGAAATTTTTTAGTTTTTTTTCTATCTAATTCGATATAAAATTTTGACGTAGGTGGACCTAGGGCTGTTCGATTATAATTATGCGAAATTAATTGAAAAATGTTTAATCATTTGATTAATTAATTTATCGAAACAACGATTATAATCATTTAATTACACGTTTTTATCATTTAATCGATTTGTAATAGATTTATTAATAAATAAAAGGAAGTCGAATTGAGGGCGAACCCCGGCTCTCCGGCTCGTTCCTCTCTGGAACAGAGCTTTTATTATCCTAAAATTAACACATTTTTTTTTTTTTTTTGTAAAATCGTATTCAGTCCACAACTAACTACTCGTTGTTTTTGCAGCTTACGAGAGCATCAAGAGAACGTGCACGTCACAATTGCAGATCAATCTGTTCATGGTGGACCACGTGTGCATGATGGAGGGAACGGGCACCGGGCACATGTGCTTCTGCGAGGAGGACAACTGTAACGCGGCCTCCGGGCCGGACCGCGTTTGGGCCATCGTTCCGGCCGCGGCGGCACTAGTGGCCTATGCTCAATTGTTGCATCCGCGGTAGAGTCGACGTAACAGATAACAACACGTTATCCGTTCTAAATACTCGTACATAATATTAAAATAGTTACTATCATAATATTAAACCGTACGAAATCATCATTATATTGTTAATAATATTAATTAATTAATTAATTAATTAATTTAGGTATTTATACATAAAATAACGTTATATGAAAATTAAACGCCTGACGGAATTAAATTATTATTATTATATTATAATAGGTATATAAAAAAAAAGACAATAATTATAACAGCAAATATAATAGGGCAAGTAGGCATATCATCATATTATTTTATTTGGTAAATTATTATTATTTTGTATCGTCGTCGTCGTAGTAGTTTATAAATAAAACGTAATATTATATCAATAATTATTAATTTGTGTAACTTTTATTATTTAAAACATTATACCTATATTATTTTATTATTCAAATATTAGAAGAAGAATTATTATTATAATATAAAATCCACGACGAGAAATATTACAACTGTATCTGCCTGATTACAAAAAATAATCATAAACAAAACACGTTTATCTACCTAAACGTGGAGTTTTGATTTTTCACGTACTTGACACGTCATATTATTATTATATGTAGGTACCTATTTATGTTGCTGTGTATACCTAACAACAATATTAATCAACCGTAATTATTAATTTTAAATTACTTAATAACAATTAATAATAATATTATTAACATTTAACACACAAGATCAATGTCATGTTCATCAATAATATGCTCCACTCCATCTTATTTTATTTTATAAAAGGATTACAGGGCGATTTATTAAAAATGTAGAGCACTTTACATGTTCAATGTAGTGTTCTATATACATTTAATTAATCACCCTGTGTGAGTGTATATATATATATATATATATATAGGTATATTATATATAATATATCACAATCCAACGTAATTAAAAAAAAAAAAAAAAAACATTTTAAGAACTAAAATTCGTTTTATAAAATTACCTATATGGCCATATAGGACATGCCTCTCCCAGGAAATATTTTTTTTTTCTGAATGGTAAATAGTTAAATATTTAAAACGCAATAATAAAATATTGATAATAAGTAGAGACCGGAATTGTATGCAATTGCATATTCATACTGAGTATAACTGTATAAGCACGATATAGAGGCCAGAGGGATTGAAATGGCAGCGTTTCAAATCTACCTGATTTTATAGACCAAATTTTATTTTGCTTATTAATGCATATTTGAAGACCTAAGATATATTTTGTTATTAAAGCATGTAATTAGCATATTTTATAGACTTTTATATTTTTTTTACTCTTTTCTGTCTTCTATACATACATTTAAAAATTTATATTATGTTCATAAAAATTAATTTTGAAATTATCATGAAAAAAATATGATAATTGAAAAATATTTTTTTCTTGTTTAACATATTTATGGTCGTGTTGTTATTTTATTTAATTAATTAAAGAAATTTTTTTCCATTTATTTATTAATAATTTATCATATAATATGAGTAGGTATGTATCAAATTTATAAATTTATTTAAAATTTTAAAGAACTAAATATTAATACCCAGTGGTAATAATATAATTTACTTTTAGTTTTTTTTATTCTTGCGTTTAGTTTTATTTTTAAAATATTGAAAAAGATCTTATGTTCCTTCAATATCAAAATAACTACTTTAATATTTTAAAATCTACTAAAATTACTTATATTATATTTTTTTTGTTCGAATTTTAAACACTTTCTAATAAAATTGTGATTTTCTTAGTCGGTATTTATTTTATTATGTAGATATTAGATATATACCTACTTAACAATAAAAAATGTAGTTTACATTTGAAAAAATTTAATTTTTTTTTTTTTTTAATTTTCTACAAATTTGTAATGCATATAGTGTATATTTTAAAAGTTATGGTGCATATTGAAGCATATTTTGCCATTTTTATCATGCATATTTGCATCATATTTCAATCCTTTTTAGCGCATATAATTCCGGTCACTAGTAATAAGTAATCTCCTTATTGAGATCATTTTGATAATATATCAATAAATATTGCCCCAGAAGAAAAACCAAATCCAAAATAGAGTAGGTATAAATATTAGACTAGTAGGTAGTATAATAAACAAGCAAGTTAGAAAAAAACACCATAATTTGCACAAGTATATGAAATTTTATTTTATACATCATAATTTATTATTATTTGCAACAAATATCAGCAAGTTAAGTTTATTTTTAAAGTGAGTTTTTGAAATATTAACTATTGATTATTAATAGATATACTCATATTGTACTCCTATACAATGAAATGTATACATTCATTTATGATTTATCAATATTGTGTTATAATTCAACGTAAATACATTATAATTGTTTATAAATTATCGCCGAGTATTGACAATTACATCAAAATGTGTATTCATATACAACAAGCGTTTATAAGTTAAATAAAAATACATATTATTCCATTTATTATATAATATTATTAAAAATATATATTTATATAAGATAAATAATTAATAACAATGTTAATAATCACAATGAAAAAATTAGAATTACTACAATAACAGTAAATTTAAATACACTCTTTTACATAATTTTTAAATAAGTACGCTCAGTACTACTGACAATTTGGTGACTAAAACACCTACGGTAATAAAAAAAAAAAAAAATATATACAAATTTTAAACGCTGAACAGCAGTAAAATTAAAATATTCAATATAATTGTAATACAATCATTACGTGCACGGTAATAAATTTAAACATTACGACAAAACATGTAGCGCGGTAAAACATTTACATCAGTTGTAAATTTATTACAGTTAATACCAATTTTTAAATATAAATGGTTTTTACAAAGCATTTTCTACAAAATATTAAAGATTACTTAAGCAGTCAATTTTAATAAATCAATAAATTATTTTTGTTAAAACAAACTAGGTAAAAAACACATGTATATATAATTTACATTTGGTGTGTAATAAATTATAACTACAGTTCTATGCAGTTAAATTTACCAATTAATAGTTAATAAAACAATAGGTTGTATAAGAATAAGTACAAGTAATTTAAACTTTCTCTCAAGATAGAATTATTATTAAATATAATTTCCTTTTATGGAAAAAATGAAAAAAAAAAAATGTAATAATAACTATTAATTGCAAGTACTGTATATTCTACAAAGTACAAATTGTTTAAAGTCGTTGTTTCTATTGTGGCAATGAAATTAAATATTATACTGATTATTTGATGTTTAATAATTATTAAAAATATGATATAAATGTATTTTTAAAAATAACAATAATTATAATATAAGCACTAGCCTGAATATAATCAGATAGATAATTAAATATTAAAATGAATACTATAACATTAACAATTAAAATGAATTAATTGACTAGAATTTAAAAAAATATATATATTTTATTTTTATTTTTACATATATTATTACATTGTGTTTTGTTACATAAGAAAATAATTATTACATAATTTTAAATTTTAAATTCATGTGCAAGTCTAACTTATAAAGATTATTGTTTAATTTTTTCCTCAAGAAATTTTGGTCACAAATTTGTATGAAAAAAATATTATAAGTAACATTTAAAACATACACATTATGTATATTACATTAATAAAAAAAAAAAAATCCATTTTAATAATTAAAAAATAAAATAAATAATTTTAAATTTACATTTTTAACCTATTAGGCCCCTTGAGCTCTAAGCTTTACTAGGAACTCCTCCCTTCCATTTATGTTGGCACTATGTATGTTAGGAACAAAATTTTATTTTATTTTATTTTTTTTTTTTTTTTTAAAAAAAAAAGATTATATGAAAATAGATAATTAAAATTAAATTAAATTAAAAACAAACAAAATGTGTTATAGGCAATAATCAAATTAGCAAGACTGCTAGTGCTTTATAATTTATATTATAAATAATACATAATATAAATATGGGATCAGAGAATAAAAATTATTTTAGTATACGAAATAAAGTTTTAAATGTGCTATTGTTGTAAGAGCAAAGAAAAAACTTTATAATGGTGTAAATTATATTTATATAATTAGAAACAAGTAATGAGAATTATGAAGCTCTCATTCGTTGACTGTGTATGATTTGGTTGTCGTTGTTGTCGCTGTATTGTTACTGATTATCGATGAACAATTATATTTAACAGTGCTGTTCTTTGTAATCATAGGGGAACTTTTATTAAACACATTTTTGTGGTTCAAGCCTGTAAAATAAAAATAAAAACAAAACTAAAATTAATATTTTATTTAAACAATCGTTCTCCATATGCCATTATACTACAGGCATTTTATTTCAAACTAATATTTCTACATTATTTTTACAATAAAACTACAATAGTCAAAAGCGAAAGTAAAATGCATAAAGAATATTATAGCGTAGCGTTATTAAATGTTGAAGGTTTGAAACGATGGCATAGATTAAAAAAATAATTTTAATAAAATTTATTGTTAAAAAAGTTTACAACATGCTTATCTATCTACTTTCTACTCGTTTTATAAAATAAAGATACTAAGAGATTCATTATAACATAAATACTTAATCATATTTTACACATAAAGTGTGATCAAAAAGTTGATAACTTAAATACATATAGTCTATGTACAATGTATAAGTACAAGTGACTAGATTTATAGTGTATACGGTATTGAAATAAGTATTTAAATGCTCATACATATTAAAAGTATTTGACTGTATTAAATATACTTCACTTCACATAATTATACTTTATACCGGACAAATTTTTTTACTTTTTAAACATAAATAATTTATCATTTTTGGACATTTTAAATATTTTATCATTAAAATAATATTAAATTAAAAAAAAAAAAATTAATTTCTCATGAAATAAATGTTATTTTCTTAAATTTTTCAAGCTTAATAATTAATATTACATCATATTTACATATAATTCTATATATTTACTACCTATTTAATAATGTAAAGCATAACCTAACCTATTAAGCTATTCCTGCTTAAAGGGTGAACAGTAAATATCAATAAAATGTAAAAATACACAGTATTTAATTAAAATGAAAGTTCATAAGTTCATTAGTTCATTTTATAAGGTTATAAGTAAAAAAATTTACATTTCCTATGTTGCTATGCTTTGTTGTTATGTAACTAAAATTAAATATTTTCATTGTATTAATAAAAAAAAGAAAAAAAAAAAAAAAGAAATTTGAAAATTCAAAATACAATTATGACTATGAATTTATGATTTTCCATATTGAATTTTGAGGATACATGCATGATGATAAATACTAATAACTAAAAAAGAAATTGCCAAATAGTAAAACTGTAAAAAGTGAAAGGTTTTATAGGTCTGTAACTTTACTGATTGTCATCAGTTCATCACATGATCACCATGGTATGTTTTATAGTGAATTAGTGACGTACCTGAGCTATTATTATTATACGAATACAATTTATTTGTGCCAGAATGAAATGTTTCATTAAAAGTATTCAGACTATTCTGATCTTTCGAATTGTTGAGGAGTCTATACATGTTATATGCATTTGACTGAATGTTGTCACCATTAGAATCCAAACTACTGTTGTTGAAATTTTCAGTTCTATAAACATAATATTACCGCCAAATTTTTACCAGAAAAAAATAAAATATTAAACTCATATTGTGTACATTTTCTTGCTCATATTATTTTATAGTTACAGTAAATGTAAGAGTATTATTATTGTATAATATTTAATAATATTATAATATTTCTCAACCACTTCCTTCTTAAAAATGAAAAATAAATGCAAATATTTCATAACTAAAAAACAAAAGTTTAATAAAATTGTATTGGCCCTTTCAAATTTATTTAATGGAAAATCCATTATACATAAAAAACTATTTACTATTATTTAATTCATTTATTGAATATTAAAATCTATTATACATTTCAAATTTAAAAAATGAAAACCATCTTCTTGATCAAGGCAATAATGATTAATACTTGGACAATTTATTTAATAAAAGAATTGTAATACCTAGTCTAAATTTAGTAGCTTTTTCACACAAATATATTATAATAATAATTCAAAAGAAAAATACACAATACATAATTACACAACAGTCAAATTACAAACAATAATACTACATGACATTTATACATAAAAAGTGATAACTAACTACAAGACTATAACAGTGTAGTCTAACCTTTTATAAGATTCAAGATTATAGAAATCAATTATTGAGACATATCATATAATAATTATTGCAGGCCATCAGAATAAAAAAAAAGTATTATTTTAACATATTATACAATACACAAATTTTATCATCTATTATTAATAATTTAAATTACATAATATTAGGTATATTATATTCTTATTAATTAATAATATAACTTTTTTTTTATATTTATTAAATTAATAAGATTTATTATTTTGATAACTATATAATAGCACTGTTTTTCTGAAGCCAGTGTTATCAATATTAATTGTATCTCTGTGATGAATAATCTAATACATGATTCTAATAATAATAATCTAATAATCAGAAAATAATGATTCACAAATTATTTATTTGTTTCCAAATAATAAAAAAAATAAAGAAAAAAACTCCATAATTTTGATAATAATTTGATTACAATTATTATATTATCATATATTATAAACAACAATAATATTTTATTTGAAATTTTCATAAAATTTTTATACATTTTTATACATTTTTAAATTATAAAATTTATATTTATATAACCCGGGGACCAATTAAAAATCCTTTAAGTACATAACCTACAGGTTAAACCACACTGAACAGTAACATGACTAACATTTAAAATACTAAAAGTATATTGTTTTTTATTGTTCTATCTACCTGTTGCCATTAAACTGATGTTCAAAAGATGAATCACTCTCCAACATTTCTGTGGGACTTGAGCCATCACCTTTAGTTTTGTACTTGGCTTGTCTGATCACTACTAATCGTTGTCGTGCTTCTTCTAACTCACGTTCAATCCTTAATACTTCTGATCTGCATATAAACATTAAAAATAATATAAATTTATGATTTATATTGCTTTTGTAACAATAATTGTTTAAATTTAAGATAATATATCAAATAAAATATTCAAAACATAAAATATTATAAAATGTTATTCAAATATTAATATAAATCACCTGGCATTAATTTCTTGTGCAATTCCACCAACCATTCGTTTACTAAGCACAAGACTTCGCTCTTCGTCATTCTGTATGGCTTGTTGGGCTGCTTTAACTAGATTATCTGTTGCACGTTTCACGGCATTTCCAGCCGCCTAATCGAAAATATTAATTTAGTTAGGTAAATATACAAAATACAATACAGGATGTTAAAAATATTGGGAATAACTAATTTAAGAAATATTTTTAGAAATATAATGTTCTCTTAACCTTGATATTTTATTCAATAATTTTGAAACAAAATTGTAAATGATTTTTACCAATAATCTTTTTGTTGAAGCACTGTCTGGATCAGCTTTAACCTTACATGACACCAATAACTGAGCTGTTGATGATGCCACTTGCTTTGCAGATGATATTAATTTTTCTTCGCTTGATATTCCTTGAACCAGAGCATTTGCTGATTCTACTAAGCTATGAGTTGCAGCAGCTACTAAACGAGATGCTGATATTAAACCTTCAGACCATTGACCATCATCTGAACTGGTCAAAGGTCTACGACTCACCTACAAATAACGAAAAATTACGTTGAAATTTATTGTCTTATATTACACACAACACTCAATTATACTATCTATTATTATGATCTATTATTATTATGGTTAAACCATAATAATGAAGTAATGATTCAATCTCATTGCATAAAATGCATTCAATTATACATTTTAGTAATTTTTTCTAAGAAAATATATATTATTTTTGATTAAAATCTAAATTTTTTAGCACTTGGAAATAAAATATAACTTTATTCTCTTAAGCTTAAAAAAAAATTAACTAGACTTTTAATAAATAATATTCTAAGAACTTTGTTTAACTATTACTTATTATACACTACAAAATGAACATTATTAAACTCTGTATATTATAATAAAAAAATAAGTATTATTACCCATAAGTTAAAACTTAATATTTGAACAATTGAATTATTAATAACACAAATATAACCATAAATAATAAAAAAAATTCTTACTTTTCCATCATCAATTAGCTCGCGTTGGGCAGCTGATGCAGCTTTAACTAAAGCTGATGTAGCAGCAGCAATGGATTTGGCTGCTTCCAAAATCACTTCATCAAAATTCCATGATGTATCTGATGTTTCCTAAATACAAACCATACGTAATATTTAATAAATAATAATAGTAAAACAAAATGAAATAACTGAAAATATATTATTTATATTATTTTTAACAATATCTAATAAATTATATAACAGTACAAAAACTTAATGAATATTTAAAATTGTTAAGATCAATCAATACTTGCACATTGAAATAAAAAAAAAAAAAACATGTTTGATAATACTTTTATTGTAGGTATATAAAAGTATTATCAAACATGTTTTTTATTTTTTTATTTCAATGTGCAAGTATTGATTGATCTTAACAATTTTAAATATTCATTTCATTAATATAAAAATAATATTAAATTTAATACATTTCTGTATTATATTTAATTTACCTCATTAACTGATTTCCTTGGACGTAAACCAGCCAATTTTTTTGCTGCTGCATCAATAGATTCTGCTGCACCTAATAACTCATTTTCCGCAATAATAGTAGGATCTTCTGGACTTACCCAGTCATTACCTAATAAACACACACATTTTATTTATGTACTTTTATTATAATTTATATAAAAAGTATAAGTCAATACCTTTAATAGTTTCAGTTACGGATATTAATTCAGTAACATATTGCGCAATTAATCGAGAAATTGTTTGTAACAAATGTTTGGAATCTGAACTAGCATTAGGTTTAGATATTATCAACAATACAGTCTGTAGCAATTTTCTATATTCTTGAGCAATATCATATCCAGCCTGTAATGTTCTTGCTTTCAAGTCAACATTTTCAATAGTATTACTGCAACCCTAAATTATACACAGAATAATACAAATTATAAATTTTTTCAAATATATGCTAATAAATAATTTATTTGAAATGTATATTGTTAATTACCCGGCACACAGTCAATAAATCAGATATAGCTTTACGTCCCATATTTGCAGCAACAATAATATCTTCTTGTTTACCACTATTACCAGCTGAAACAGCTTTTGCTGTTGCCATTGTAATTGGTTTGGTACAACGTATTAACTCTTCTACAGTCGCTGTCGATTTAAATGTTTCATTTGAATTTAAAGCCTGAAATCGTATAATTTTTATACAACTCATTTGGATAATTATAAACTTTTATTTATGTTTGAAGAAACAATATTATTGATTATATGATATTAAAAATATGTATATTAGACTTAAAAATAATATTATACCCTAATTTCTTGGCCAATAACTTCAATAGTTGATTCAAGAGCTCTAGTTCCACGAGTGTGTTCATCTTCAACTGCCTTAACCGTTTTTAATAATGAAGTAACATTTGTAACCATTACCTATAAAATATAATAGTAATATTCAATCTGTAAAGTATAAATCATTTTTAATTAAAAATTTACTTTTGCACTTTCTTTTAATTCGTTCATGGAAGGATCATTAATATTTTTTCCAGAAGCAGCTTTTGTTGCTTGAATTAAGTCCCCTAATGCAGTGGCCACATCTTTCACAGCATTTATTAACATGACCTATTAATAACAATATAAATTTTAATTAAATTTCATCTATATGTATATACAGAAATATTATCTACAATATCGATATCCAACCAATTATCTGATATTATTATAATAATGTACATGTACATTGCTTCAACAAAATAATTAATCTATTATGATAGAATTACTATAATTAGTATAATGCTATATCATCTATTTTATCTCTAATAACTGTCTTTAATTAATTTATAATATTTTATTACATAAATATGAGAAAAAAAATAAAGAAAAAATAAAAAATATAATTTTTAATATAATTATATAATTATTAATTTAGAAATATGTAAAAACATTTTAATAAGAGTTTAAAAAAATCAGTAAAAAGTTTGTTTTTATATTACATTGATAATGCGAAAATTAAATTTTATTAACAAAAAAAAAAAAACCGTTTTATATTCCATCATTACACAAATAAAATAATAAATATACAAGTTATTATATTATATACTTAGATATGGAATACTTAATACGGTAATGTTACCCGAAAAAGATTTAACAAATCTTTTTTTTTTTTGTGTATAATTAATTATATAAATTGTTATAATTTATTCTTCAATTTTTAAAAGTGATATAATGTTTTAAAATATTATACAAATTTTAAATTTGTAAATGTAAAAAATATATAGAAATAATAGATAATAATAATTTCTTATTAAATTTTATAAGTGTTTAAATTAATGTAATAATATATAATTTTATATTTATCAAATTACTGCAAATTTAAATATAGAAAAAACTGTAATTCCAAACATAAATGTGTATCAAAAGACTTGTATAGCATTTTCTAAATACTATATTAACTTTCCAAAAATAAAATTAAGTATTTAATACTATTCTGTTATCGAATCAAAAGGAAAATTATAGATATAATTTAAGATGTCATTAGTTGGAACAATAACATAATAATATCTTCTTAATTATTAAGATTAACTACTGTAATAGTAGTTATATGTTTAATATGTGTATTAAAAATGTTATAGCATTTTTTACATGAACTTTTAATTAATAAAGTCAATAAATTTTCATTACTACATAATAATTTTAGTCAAATAAAATATAAATTCAATTTTTAAAAAACTTATTGTATAAAAATTATATTAAGATACATAATTTGCAATTTTATTTTAGTTATTTATGACATTTAATATTTTACATGTATTAAACTATATCAATAATATAAATAATTAATTTTTACACTTTTATGCTACATAATATTAATTATTTTTTGTCTATGCAAAAGTAAAATGAATAAACTAATATGTGTATACAATATAAATATTATAATAAATGAAAAAAATCATCATAATTAAAATTAAATGAATAATCACCCACCTGTGCTTCAGGATTGTTAGCACCTAAAGAAGCTGCACCAAACTTTACTACATCAGCTAACTGTATTATAGTTGACACAGCATTTTGAGCAGCAACAGCCAACTGTTCCTGAGAGGAAGCCGCACCTAAAATATAATAATTATTACATTTTAAAATACAACTTTTTATTCTTATTAAATAATATATATTTTAATATTATTATTTAATTAAATTGTACTTAATTTAAATTATATATTTGTTTATTAAAAAAATTTAAACATGGACTATACAAATACCATAAGTTTTATCCAAACCTAACATTTATAATATAATATGTACCAAAATACTAACCAGTAACTAAAGTTTTAGTATCTTCTACTAATGCCTTTGCTGTTTTCAAAATATTTTCTCGATGGTCAGAAAATGTTTCATTTTCATTTTCAGCATGAAGTGTTCCTGCTGTTGCAAAAAGTATTGTTGTATCCAAGTCACCAATAATACCAGAAACCGTACTGGCTGCATTTATGCACGCTTGGGTACCACGAGTTCCGCCAGAAGACAGTTTTTGTAATATCTAAAATCAAATACAATTAATATGCACAAAATGGAAAAAGAAAAACGTATACATACTTGCTGTTTTTCTATTTCAGACATAGTGTTTTGTAACTGATAATCATGTGTTGACTTATGGTATCCATAATTTTGATTATTTATATTTGTATCATGATTATATTCATAGTGTTTAGTCAAAGTTGAAATATCCATCAAATTTTCCCCTAGGTAATTATATAAAAATTAATATAACTGTTCTAAAAAATATAATTGAATGCAATTTATCCAATTTAAAACAGTGAAATAGTATATTTATTTTATACCTAAACCACTAGAATTTCTTGAAAAATTGGTTTGATCAATAAATCCAGTGTCATTAGATGATTTTGAATATTCTTGAACTTGGAAAGTTTTTTCAGTATTAAATCTCTTTTCTTTAGCAACTGGTGATGTGCATACATCAACCAAATTACTTAAACTTTCACCAACAGCTCTAAATTGATAAAAGTTGTATTTAAAAATGTAAATACACAATATTATAAATTTAGAATTAATTTATAATCTAACTGATGATAGAATTATGAATTAATTCTATTTACCTAGAAGCACTTGTAAGTCGATTGAGTAATTGGTTTAAAGTAGTTGTAACTTGATATGCTGCATCAGAAAGTTCTTGTATTAAATGTTCATTGTTCTCATGTTGTGTTAAATTACACACAGAAACTAATTCTTCTACAGCATTAACCACTTCTCTTGCAGCAGCCATTAATTGCTCCTTGCAACTAGGATTTTCCACAGTACCAGCAACAACCTAATTAAATTAACCAACAAATTAATACAATATTATTAAAACAATGAATAGAAAAAAGTTACGTCACAAACATACTTTTGTACAAGCAACCAATTGTGAAGTTGTAAGTGCACATGTAGTTGCAGCACTAATGACATTTGATTGGTGAGGTGATTCAACAGTAGCTGCGACATTTTTAGCTTTAACAACAAGAGCAGCAGTTGTATTGGCTACGGCTTTGGCTAAACTTAGTAAAATATCACGTGATTCATCAGCTCCATCATCTCCAATCTGTGTTAGAACTTGTTGCGAAGCTTCACCAACTTTACTAGCCGCGTTTAATAGATTTTGACGTCCCTAAAAATTAAAAATTAATTATAATTAATTAATTTAAATTTCAATATAGATAAAATATTAATTATATTTCACATACAGAATTTGAATCTGGTTGAACTGTTTTTAAAAGATCTGTAAACGCAGAACACAATTTACGGGCAGCATCTAATAAATGATCGCCAGAAGGCGTTAGTGCAGCCAAAACACGCACACCTTGACTCATTTCTGGTAAATTAGTAGTGATAGATGTGATAGCTTTTTCAACACTAGAATAATCAATGTCTCCTGTAATTTAAAAAAATAATTATAACTAATAATATATAACAAGAAATGATAATATTAATATATCATATTGTATATTATTATTAAAATAACATAGATAATTTATAAATTAATTTTAAATTGCTACTAAACTAAATTTACTATTGCTATAACTATTTTTAAAATAATCTTGTACGCATCTTCTTTCATCATCCTTACTACTTTATGTAATACAATTCTTACCAGAAGTCAATGTGACTACTTGAGCTGTAGCAGCATTCATGGCTGCAATTTGAGAGCTGACATTTTGTTTATTTGAGTCTATTGTGATTTCTTTCAATTTAGTTGAAGCCTATGAATTAAATATTAACAATTGATAGTTGTTTAAAAAAATAAACATTTAATTATTAGGATTATTAGTTACTACTTACAGCGTCATTGCCAAATTCAGGAATAACAGCTTTTGTAATCAATTCTTTTTCAATAGTGGTTATAATTTCTTGACTATTAGAAATTGTCATACATAAAGCTTTTTGTGGTGCACTCAGTACTTTAATTTGCTTGTTTTGTGGTGCCTATAATATAACACATATTGTATTTTGTATTGTACAATATTTATCAATGTTAACTTAAGTTAAAGTTAAATTAACTAAACAAATAAAACATACTACTGATGGAGTATGAGCTATGTTTATACGTCCGCTGACAGTTGTATATTGGGCATTTTCCACATGTCCCAATCCATATGGCCGAGCACCTATATATTATATTTAATTAGTTAAAAATTATATCAAATTATTAAATTAAAATATTGATAATATAAAATTAAAATAATACTATTAACATTTAGTTTATTTTATTTTATTATTGGTTAAAACATATTTTGCCTCTGCGCATCCTTATTTTAGAGTACAGCTCATTAATTTTGTTCCACATACTTCCAATAGTTTTGTTTAACTAAAAATACTCCATTATATATGTTTATGGTATGTTAATTTTGTTTTGAATATTCCTTGTCCTTACAATTTATTTTTTGTTGTAAATCAACTAAATTTAGTTTCCGTAGCCGTCTATAGACAAATGAATATATAATAAATTACATTCATACTATTGACTCTCTTGTTTTCTTATCACTCTTTAACTTTAAAATTTCACATTATTTTACCTGTTCATCTAGGTCATTCTATATCCCTAATTAAAAAAACAATTATATGAAAAATAAGCTTTGTATTTCTCTAATGAGACTTTTTAGTTTAATTAATGGTTTGTAAATTTTGCATGTTTTTGTTTAGCATTTTACTGTTTTATACATACATTTTATTTACAATTATTTATTCATATAGTTCAGCCTAAAAATTATTTATATACAAATAATAATAAATATAACAATCAATAATTAATAACAATTAATATGACAAAAAAATCTAACATAAAATTTAATAATTATTTTTTTATTAATAATTATAATAATAAACCAAGTACTATTATTGTATTAAACATCAGATTAAATACATAAAACATGTAATTCTAAAATGCAATATTAAGCGAAATGGAATGGGTCAAATATGTTTTATATCAAATGCACACATCCTAATATAATAATTTTTAAAAATGTATAAAACATAAAACAACATAAAATAAAATTACGTTAATATTAATTTAATATTCTTCATAATTATTGAAAAATATACAACATTATTAAGCTCATAAGCATGCATTAGTCATAATTGCCAACTTTTCATTCAATATATTTTATATATAGTATGTCTCCTAAAGAAATACTGAACCACCTACATTATATGTACAAGAATATTAATTGTCTTTATTAATTATTTTATATTGTTAAAATTAGAAGTTTTTAATTTGTAGTCATCATTAAAAAGTATAACTCATTCATTAGAATAATTATTTGAGACATACTCTACTATAATAAAATATAAATACTATCTACTAATAGCACTTAAAAAAATTAATAAAATAATTACACTAAACTACAATTTATAAACATTCTATAATATGCAACGAATTATGAAAAACAATGTTGGTAAAAATTATTTTGTAAAAACCTACAAGAATATAATGATAATAAACAATGTACAACCGAAGAGGGCTAATGAAGTAAAAAAAGGAAATGGTAAAACATACATTCATCGATTGACAATCAATCAATATTACCTTCAATTCTCCAGTTTGTCTGCATTACGGTGCCTTTTTTAAAAACATGATGCCATGAAGTATTCTATAATCCTGAATAAAACATGTTTTTTTCTGCATTCTGTATAATGATTAAAAATACTGATACACATCATATATATATATATTTATATTTATGTATATATATATATATATATGATAACAAAATTTTGAACAATGTTTTGTTTAAATTATTTTTAAGTAAAAAACACAAATATGAAATATTTGTTTAAGATATTTTTCATTATTCTCCTGTTGTACGATTTATTTGGTCAAGCTTAGTATTATTTTACAAAATTAACTAATTCTCGTGCAGATTAGTTATAAAAAAAAATGCACACCATATTCATATTATATTATAGATATCAATACAAATTATTATGAATTAGATTTCTTTTATGAATAAAAAAACAATTTTAAAGAAAAACTTAATAGTATAAAATAATAAAATCAATTAAATAACAAATACGGTAATATTATATATACGAGATTTAAAGTTACAATTAAATTGTTATTAACTTAAAAGGATATTGACACAAGACTTACTATTCATCTATATAACGTGCAGTAATGTAAAATAACATTATGCAGAACAAATATTGTAATATATAGGTTAAATAGAGCTCAAATTAGAACTTAAACACCCATAATCAAATTGAAAATAATAGTATTTTTGAGAATTTGAGACATTCATGTTATTAAATATTAACTAACTAAAAGATTATACTTAATAAAGTATTTAAAAAATCAAAAACATAAACCTTAGTTAATATTTATGTATTTCAAAAATTAATATCCCAATTGTTTTGAAATAATCTTGTTTATAATTTGATTAATAGATACTTAAGACCTAAATTTTACCCATCTGGCATAACTTTTATTCTATGTAAAATTGTAAATTTATTTTACTATACTGCACATTAGACAAACAAAAATAATAAATTAAGTGCCAACATTTTTTTAAAAGAATTAAGAAAATATATTTTAATTGAAGCAATTATAAAGGTAAATAGAAATGTTTTGGTAAATAATAATAAATAAAAGTGTTAACTTATAAATATTGAAACAAAATATTGGCTATTAGACCAAATATTTTTACAAAAAAAAAAAATTAAAATAAAGTTAACTAAGTACTGTGATATATTATATATTATAAAATATAATAATGGTGATTATAATAATCAAGTGCAAATTTCAAATAAAAACAACTTTAATTTGTTTGTTACTTAATTATAAATAATGTGAATAAACATGTTAATAAAATCCATTTCAATGTTATTTTATACATTAGATAAGCATTAGTGTAATTTTAAATCAAGTATATTATGTACACTATCATAAATATTAGCCATTGGGATAAATATTAATAATTTTTGTTATAAATTTTATGTCATTTTATGTAAATGTCTTGTATTTTTTATATTAAAAAAAAAATTATTTAAGTTATACATAATTTATGAATTTAAAATCAATTATTGATAATAGTAAACATAAAAGAACATACATTTTTAGTAAATATATAATTAATTATACCATATTAGTTGTTAAAATATAAATTTGTCCAAGTCATAGTTTAATAACATATTATATTATAAAATATCAAGAATAAAACTGAATTTTTTTTTTTTTGAAATATAAATAATAAAAGAATACACAAATAAACCAATTTTTATTTAAATTATATTATGTGAATAATTATTGCTACAAATTATTTAATAATATTTTTTAATTATTTAGTAGTTAAGTTATTTTAATATAAGACACTATTAAAATTCTCATGAAAAGCATATTAAAAGCTTATATTAACTAATTTATAAGCCTCTAAAATTTTATTTTAATTGTTATTTGTATAATATTCCATGTGCAAAATAATATATAATTATTTGTATTTTTAAACCATAATTACTAAAATTAACTTACCCTCTGCTCCAGCTCTCATTACTGCGGGTTTAGCTACTGATTCAGTGTTTACTTTGCCAAATTGACTACTTTCATGTTGTAGAATCGTTGCCCTAATAAATGCAATACAGTTTTCATAATAAATACTAATAAAAGTACAAAATTTCTATAAACCTTTTATAAAATTATAAAATAACATATGCTTACTTTAAAGGAGAAATACTATCCTCCACCATTGTTGAACCTTCATCACCTTCAATACCAAAATGATCTTTAGACTTTTTCTGTAAACAAAATAAATAATAATATAATAACAATAATATTATAACTAATTTAATAATAATAATAATAATCACTTTTTTCAAAATAATGTCAATATAACCAGAAATTAATTGAAGTATTTGTTCAGCTTCTGAAGTTTGCACTGAATAATATTGATCTGAGTAGTCACCAAAATCTAATGTAAAAGTATTTGGTGAGGCTCCCCATCTTCGAACTGTCGTCAAAGGCCAAGTTTTTAATATTTCTTTAGTTCTTTCATCTAGCCGTAAAACTGATTCCTTCGTAACTCCCAAAAGTCGAGGAACTAATTTATTTTTTCCCTTCATTTTTTCCTAAAAATAAATATTTTCAATAAATAATATTGAAAAGAAATTTATTACACTACTTACTTTAACTAAGAAAAAAGTAACACCATAAGTAGGTAATGATCTAGCGGTTTTTGTATAAAGTACTTTGGCATCCAATTCTGATAAACCAACATGTTTTTTGTGTTCTATAAATACTTTTTTCTCTATACCTTTTATTTTTGTATATGATTGAGGCAAAAATTCCTTAAGACTAAAAATTAAAATAATTATATATATATTATATAAATTGTAATAAAACTTGTATAAATTTACTCTAAAAATGGAGGACGATGTTTGGTTTCACAGTAATTCCCAAATTGAATATGTGTTTGAATACCAGCTAATTGTAAAGCAAGTTCTTCAGTTACTGGATGTGTTCCATCTAAAATTGCATCTCTTGCCTGAATATATACATAAAACAAAATAATAAACAAAAATTTAAATAAATATACATTAGTATTACAATAAATTATATACATTAAAGTAAATTACCTGAACGTATAATAAATTTAATTGTACTGGATCATGAGAATCAATATTTCCATCAGAAAAGAAAAATTTTCTTCTTAATAATACAGGTTCGCCCTCATCAATACCTTGTTCTCTTAAAGTTTTAGATGGATCAACCCAATTCACTATAAATAAAAATAATTTTAATACATTGATTTGAATGTTGTATTTTAAATTTATAAAAAAATTATATAATTTAATATATTAACCATTATTTAAAAATAAATAATTAATCAAAATACAGAAATCCATATAATTATAATAAAAACAAACAATGAAATTTATGACAATAATTTAATTCATTTTCTATACATAATATTTGATGTAATAAAATAGGAATTTTTTTTTATAAAAAAATAATATAAAATTATTAATATTTATCTATATACTCGTATATGTATGTATAAATTCTAATATTTATTTGATAGTTTAAAGTTGTTTAATAAATTATTACTACTCTTAAATTAAAATTACATAATTTGGTTAAAATTTTTGATTTTATAAGAAATCTAAAACACCACAAATCATACACATTAATTATTAGATAATATATTATAATAATCAATAAAAATGAATATTTTTGTTTCGTATATTAAAATAATGCAGTGTAATAAATAAATACAAACTACAATATATTTAAATTACAGTAGTCTCGCTAATCCGGTCATCGTTAATCCAGACATTCAATTAATCCGGTCAAATAATTATTTATATATATAAATGTGTGTGTGCATACTATACATATATATATATTTAAATATCTGTGGGTATAATATACATATGCATATAAAAATTGTTTATTAATTGTTATGTATTACAACTGTACATTTCTGTATAGTTAGACATAGTAATATAATGCATAATGTAAAATATTTAAACTTATTTTTATTCTCTATAAAGTCTTTTTTGTTTATAAAATGTTAATTCGTAAATACCTAGCTCAATAAAACGTCGAATTACAGATATTTTAAACATCAATCCATTTAATCCGGATAGTCTTATCTCATCATGTATGGATCAACGAAAATCTCTACTGTATATATATACAAAAATTTTATTACCTTCATCGTCAGTTTTTAATTTTTTTCGTAATTGTTCCATTTTAGCATCTTTTTCACGTTCTCTATCTTCTTTTTTTCTTTTTAGAGTTAATGTACCAAAATTAGCTTTATTTTCAACTTCTTCTTCTGGCATTTCTCTCACAAGACTATATTCATCGTGGTTTGTAATACCTTAAATTTAATCATCATATAAGAATAATAGAACTAAGGATATATATAAATACATAACAAAATATTGGAAATAAAAATATAATTTTTTAATTCATACCAATTTTTGTACAAATAACAACCATTAAATTTGCTACTGGTTGACTGTCATCAACGAGAAGGGTTTTCAGTGTTCCATCAAGCATGTGTACTTTCAATGTTCTAATTTTTTTTCTATACTCTAATAAATCCTAAATTATAAATAAAATAAAATATAACAAATTATTAATTATTTATTAAACAACATAATTAATTATAATAACATTTAATTAGACTAAAAATAGGTAAAGAATTATTTTATTAAATATCTAAAAAAATCTCCACTTTATTTTGGCATTATTCTAATATTAGATATAATAAAATCAAACATATAATTATATTGTACCTGGTGAATTAATAGTTAGTCTTAAAAGAATTAAAACTACCTACTCTATAGACAACATTAATTTACCAAATGTTTTTAGTAATTTTCTTTAATTTGTGTATATATTGCATTGCATGCTACTCTTTATTACATAGGTTCCAATCAATATAATGGGACTTGAATAGAGATTGCCTCAAAATTTTTAAAATATAAAACATTCATCAATATTTTTCACAATTTAATAAAATAAAAATATTTTATTAAATTTATATAGAGTGTTTTGTGTAATATTTTGATCGAGATTTTGATACACATTTGGTAATACTATTTATATATTTATATATTATATATAATATATAGTATATATTTATACTATATTAATCTTTTTTTTTTTTAGGTTCTGAGCGAAGCGAAGAATGTTTTGGTTTTACAATGATGTGTATCTTTTTTTTGTTTTTATGTCTGAAGACACTATTACTACCCGAAATAATGCTCCGATTTATGTAGTTGGTACATTATTTAAATCAATTTTTCTACCTAACCTTAGGTGACAAGGGATTTTATGAGTATTTATATTGAAATTAGAAACTTGAAAATTGTATAAGGTGTTCATTTATATGTACCATATATGTGATAAAATAAGAATCGTTTTTTCGAATGCAATGGTTTGTCATTGCATTCAAATTAAATTGAAATTAAACACTATGATTTGCGCACCCATATCCCTGCATCAGGATTATCAGCTCTTTTTCATAATTAAACTGTATAAAGATATTTTTAAACTAATATTGAGTGCCTTAAAATTTTTAAAAAAGTTATTCAAAGACACCGCGAATCAATAATGGTTGGGAACCTCTACTTTGTTAAAAATTAATTTTAAAAAAAAAGTTAGGTGGATACAAAACTAAATTACATATATAAAAATTAATACCTACATTTAATGTATAAAATATATTATGTTAATTTAATAAATGGTAATATAATTGTTTTGTTAATATAGCTACAGGTAATGTGGTGTACTTAAATATAAATAATAATAAAAATGCACATTTAATATTTTTTAAGTATACCTATGTTGAAACTATTTAAAATTAATAAAAAATATGTTTATTCTTATAAATAATAGAAATAATATCATCATGAAAGAAAAATATTTTAAAAATTATATTATTAAAATATTAAGTATTAGGTAAAATATTAGATAAATACAATATTACTTAAAATTAAATTAAAAAATGTATGTACATTAATTAATATACCTAATTGAATAAATAAAAATATGTAGTAGTTTTGAAAAATTTATATAAAACTGATGTACCAGCTTTAATATACATATATTATGATTTTTTTTATTTCATTAAGAACTTAAGAATAATATTTTTCTTATTCAATTTTTATATTATATACTTATATCTTTATTTTTAATAATAGGTAGTAATATACCTATTTTGAAAAATATTTACAAAAATAAAATATCAAAGACAAATAGTTAATAAAATAAAAATACCCAATGTCTACAAATAATTTGTTTTTGTTTCAACAAATACGTATTTCGAAAACAATGTTTTCATCATCAGTGTTAAACAAAAACTGTTAATTGTTTAACACTGATGATGAAAACATTGTTTCCGAAATACATATTTGTTGAAATAAAAACAATTTTTTTGTAAATATTAGGTATTTTTATTTAATATAATTTCTACAAGTGACTCTCACCAAAATAAAACAAATAGTTAAAATATGTATCTTCTTGGCATATCTATTATTTAATTTTTGAAATAACTTTTAATTAGGTTACTCAAATTTTATAATAAATAAATAAGAATTAAAAACTCAAGTAAGTGGGGGTCATTTATATTAACAATTAATTTATAAGATGTACCAACTAACAATATGTACTTAGTGTATATATATATATATAAAACTATTAAATCAAAATAAGCAAAATGTAACTCAATTTACTTAGGTATTTTTATTTTTATTTATATTAATTGTTATATTAATTTAAATAAATAAGTAA
This sequence comes from Tetraneura akinire, assembly GCA_021307375.1. Lineage (NCBI taxonomy): Eukaryota > Metazoa > Arthropoda > Insecta > Hemiptera > Aphididae > Tetraneura > Tetraneura akinire. Next base: position 6,793,527 of record JAIUCT010000012.1, on the reverse strand, counting down.
TTTCTCTATATTATTACCTACCTACTTAAAATTTAATAGTTAAAAAAAATGGTCTACATATTCTACCTAATTACTATTAAAATAAGTTTTTTGAAGAGTTAGATATATGTAATCAAGGTATATAAAAATATTACTGAGTGTGACATTTTTTTAAAATATTTAATTCTACAATAATATAATGTGTATGTCAATTAAAATACTAAATTTATTTAAAATTAAATTATAAAAAAATTTGTAATTAACTTACCCCATTTCTTAGGATATAATACTCTAAATTACGTCCTGGTTCCAACCAAACACCTTTTTTTATATCTTCATCAGCAAGAAATAATCCATAATCTTTTGCTGAAACAGTATAAAACACAATTTAACAATGAAATATTTAAAACACATATAAAAAACAAACATTATAAATAGGCACATTTCACAAATGTTTCATTATAATATGCTGAATTAATGTTTTATTTAAATATATTTTACTTTACACGATACAAATATATTCATTTTAGCTATGTAAGTAAAATATATTGTCAAAAAAAAAAATGTAAACTTAAATAAATATAATCAATATAATATTATAGTCATATTTATTACTACTGTGTAAATGGCTCAAGTAGCAATATTCTTTCATGTTGCCTACTTTATTATACGAGTAATATACTATTATAAATTAGGTATTTATTATTATCAAAAATTAATTAGTTTAATTAGGAAGTTATAAGATTGCATACATATTTTTTGCATATATTTAGTTAAGTATTTGTTATTTGGTGTATTTACGAATTCTTACATTCTTAAATACCTTTATTTTGGAAACTGAAAACACATTTAAATGTAAAAAATAATGTTACACACATAATTTAAAGATCAAAAATTTCCAAACGAATGTCAAGTAATGGTGCAATAATAAATTATAACACTTAGGTATTCCAATATTATAAAAAATACATCATTAATTGTACCACACCTTTGATAGTATTATTATAAGTTTATAATAATAAAGTTTAATTATAAGTGCTATAACATTTTAGACTTTTAGAGCATATTTTTATAAGTATCAAATTAATGTATGCAGATTATTATAAAACAATTACATATACATACTTATTAATGAAAGTATATTAGAATAATTAAATTCTTACATTTATTGTATTTATAATGATATGAATTATAAAGTAGGTGTCTACATAAATACTAATATAAAAGTAAAAACTACTTGATTAAATAATATATGAACAAATACAAACCCTACTTCCACCTTTTTTTTATTAAATATTTTTAAGTAAACGAAATCAAATATAATTAGAAAAATAATGTATTAAAATAATAGAATAATAGTGTACCTGCATATAAATATGTAATTTTTAATTTATTAAACATAAATACACCTATTTATATTTAATAAAGTTATGCAGTTGATCGATATATCTAATTTCATATTTATAATGTTTATTAAAATTTTAAAAGTGTAGTAATTCTACAAAATATAGTAAACTAATTAAAATATAATATATTTAACCCATTAGCAAATGTGTATATTTTTAGATGCATATAAAGACTCACTTTTATAATTATTTTTAAAAATGGTATAACTATATATATATATATGAATATACACACAACATTACTTTAAATAAAAATAAAAATTATATAGATACCTATAGGTATTGTAAATTAGTCATAGTTTCTATAGTTCATACACTAATTATACACCATAAATCACATATTAAAACAGCATTCACTTGACCAGAGTCGACAAGTTTAATTTATAAATTAATTTGTCATTTAAACAAAACAATATAGATTTGGTTATTTCGTTTATAGAAAAATATCTAAATAATTATATTGTATACATTAGTATCCGACATTATAAAAATAAATTAAAACCAATAGTAGCTCTAAAAATTAAAATAGTACCTAATCAAGTGAGGACCATACTTATACCTACTTTCTGATACCTAAGTAAAGATAAATAAATAATGAAATAATTATAACTCTACAGAAAAAACCCATATTAATATTAATTTAATAATTTATCATTAATTTATTCCCTGCCCTTATTATAATATACTAATTAATATAACACAATGAATAGGTGAACTTACGTTGATCTAAATTGGCTTCTGATATTTTTTCTCTAATCAATTGACATGCGTTATACACGGTAATTGTAGGATCGAATTGCATTGTTTTGGTGACATCTCTTTCTACTATTGATATCCTTAATGAAAGTGTTGCCATCTAAAAAATAAAATTGTGGTCATTAATAACATTTCAAAAAACTAAGTTCACATTACATTAATATCTTTAACTTAATAAATATTAAAAATTAGTTGATGTTCAATCAATATATTCAATCAATATATTCAATCAATATATTCAATCAATATGGACAATAATTATAATAATATATACCTAATGCACAGGTATATAATAAACAATAATTATACATATTTGTGATATGTTATATTATTCAATGTATTTCTTATATGTATGTAAGAATTGTATGATATTATGATACAACAAATACAATATATATTTTTATAGTCGTTACAGATACGAAATTTAAGTAGTAAAATATTTTTAAAACTAAATAGGTAGATAATCCCTTAAATAATATTAAAATTTTGTTTTGAAAATCTTAGCAGTTATATATTTTTTGCTAGAAACATCAACAACATATTGTATTAGTGTAATACTAAAAGTTGAACTATTGTGTAGGATACATGACATACAGATCCTACATAAAAAATGTTTAAACAAACCAATTTATACTACCTAATATATGGAAAAGGAAAATAATCAAAAATATTACACCGACTGAAAAGTAAAACACCTACCTAACAAGTGTTCTGTGAATGATTATGAATTATGATTATTAATGTGCGTCGCAACACTAGTGCACTGCAAAATTCCCAAGTCACGAGAGAAATGTGGGACTGTAGGACCGATAACAGACACAATTACTTTTGGTCAAATGCTGATCAGCGGTCACTGGATTGTCAAATGAACAAAGTTTTCGGTGACGGCACAATAGGTATTTAGTGTAACATTACAAATTTGAAAATCCAAAAAAAAAACTTTCAATCAGCCTTCGAAACGATACTATCTAACTTCGGATAAATATATCCGTAACGTAATCGTGCAAGCCGCGAATAACAAATGGGCAATTGGGCGAGTGCAATAATACAAATATCTTATTACTTTATTTTCATAACATTGAGGCCAAACGTAGTAACACAAACGAGCATTGTATGTTTATGTTTTATTGTTTTATCGTTCGACGTGCAATAAGTACTCACCGTGTCCTACTGTGTATTATTATCTACGACGTGTTGCGATGACGTGTGTGCGTTAATTGTGGCACGATCGCTTTTGGCGAAAAAACGCGAATGACGATGACGAATCAATCAGTAATGCCCGTCGTAGTCGTATCGTAACGATAGTTTTAATATTATTATTATTATTATTTAGTATTTACGACAACGAGTGAAACAACAACGAACAGCGACACATGATAACGATAAGGATAACGTACGCGCGGAATGGCGTTACGCGATGACGAACAAGAGAATGACAGAACGACGGATAGACGAACGCGATTAACAAAACGACGAGCGACAACTACAAACACAAATCTACAATCTACATCGACTGTCGAGAACTGAAAAGACCATTAATGTATTAAACTATTAACTACCGACAGCCAACAATACCAACTACTAAGGCGGCGACGTTCCCCGTTCCCCTCCACACTGTCGACCGGATCTTGGCCGCGCTGCACGGAAACGGCCGTGTCCCGTGTGATACTATGATTATACAGAAGAGCTACAAGCACAACACAGTATAACGGGCCTGCGGGCCGTCGCGTAATAATAATGATAATAATAATCAGCCAAAGACTCGCGAGTCGCGACGCTTATCGGCTACAACCCTGGTTACAACGTTTATATTTCTGTGGTACAATACGCTGTGTGTGTTTTGCATCTATAATATTGTATCTATATAATATTCATTCAATACATTATTTTATTACATTATTTTCTGTTATCGTTGCGCAACGCGGAGCGCACGCGCGACGATGATGCGGAAACAGAACATCTGTCGACGACGAACGACGTCTTTGCGCGCCCAAAAATAGAACACATGGCCCCGGACACCGTCCCGTCACCATGGGTGGAGGCCATTTGGAAGGACCGTCGTCGTACGCGTAATATATCTGTACAATACTATGATTTTTTTTCCCAATAAACGCGCAATCCACTACCACGGTCCGTATTAATGTATTATTTTTGTATAAACTCAGAATAATATCAAATATTCAAATAATGCGCAAACGCAATACACGCCGGCATTATCGTCAAATTTTAATAATGTTTTATTTTGTCAAAATGTGTAGGTACTAGGTACTTAGTGAACTCACATTTTCACATTTGTAATAACCGCCAATATTCATAGGTATAATGTTTTATTGTGTTTATGACTTTATGTTCAAAACACAAGTGTACAAGGATGAAATATTAATTGTTTACGAAATAATAAAGATAGGTATTATTTAAATAGGTAATAACCGTGGTCGAGGTTAATCACGATAACACTATAGGTACTTAATAAAAAACCAATGCAAAAATCAGTTTAAAATTCGGTCCTCGGAGACTAATACAAATTTCATAATATTTGTTCACAAACTATTACCGACTGAAAAGATATTGTTATGCATTATGCGATCGTATCGCATTATTATTGAAAAAAAGAGTTGTATTTGTATCTTTTTACCGACTTTAAACATAATTTAACGTTATAATTATAATTGATTACTTTCATTTTTTTTTTGTTATACATAAAATTACATTACGTAAAATAATACGTGGAAACTCTATAATAATTTCTTTTAAATGTAAAATGTTCAATACGTGTAGGTAAGTACCAATTTTTCTTCAATGTCCAACCTCCAACTTCCAAATATAATACATATGAATGCTATTGTTTGTTATACCTATACCTACCTATATCTATAATAATGACGATTAATATTTAATACTTATTAATAATTAAAGTACCTAGATATTATACGCCCCACTCTTTAGAATCTAGACAACGTCATAATGTCAATATAACTTCTTAAATTTAGATTAATGACACAAATTTAAATTTTAATACCTAATATACAGAAATAATATTATAAGAAATAGATAATATTATGAGAATATTATACACACAACTACACAAGCGACTTTTTAATTTAATATTTAGGGCGTTTCGCGTTTATATTATATTATTATGTAGACGTTAACGCGAAGTTAATAATTTGGGATTTGGGTGCATACAAACCAATTCAAATCGAATTAACTTTTACTCCAGGATTAAGAAATGTATGTAAACCCTTTAATCGAATTAGGTACTTATTTGTGTCTGTTATCAATAATAATTATTATATACCTATACTTGTACCTAACTTATTTTAATTTTCTGTTGACGCATTTATTATTGACTATTGTATTGTTAGTGTTAAAGTTTTTTTTTTTTTTTATCATAATATCGTATTTCAATTATTCAATTACAATTTAATGTAAATTTGTACAGCGGTTGAACAATTATTATTAGGTATGTTGTAGGTATGTATTTTGAGTCTGACCAAATTGAATTATACGTTATACACTTATACCTACTGATGAAATTAATATTATGATAATTATTTTGATCATGAAATATAAAGTATAAAACTTAGACTAAAAAACATTTGTATTAACTTTAATTTTATTCGGCATCTAATCTTAAAATTTAATAAATGCATAAGTATAAATTCGCACCTTAATGCGGATTATCATTTTCATATAAACGATAAACCTAGTAATTAATCATTATGGAATGATGTCATAAGATAAGGATTAAAATATATTACTAAATAAAGTATAATATTATATAGGTACGATATACGATATACCTACCAACATGGGCACCCACTAGAATGTGCAGAGGGAGGAAAATTCCCCCTATAGACATAAAATGGATGTATAATTGTATAACATTTTACTTAAATCATAATAAAAGAACTTTATAATTCTATATTATGTACTATATAATAATATACTCACCAATTCACCATTAGCCAAGATGCCTAGACCTACTCTAATCTCTATATTTAGATTAACTACCTACCTATCTATGGTCTTCATGAATATGATCATAGATGCAATCTTTTTTTTTTATAAATATGATTTTATTATTAAATATCATGTTTATGATTAGGTATGCCTACTTAATATATTTTATATTTTCGTATTATTTTTATTAACAAAACTACAAAAACACATTAGGTAGGATATGTGGCGGTGCAAGTGCTTCATTTGCACAGAGGTCAATTTACGCCACTGATTATTATTATCGTACATATTTGGACATTAGATACTAAACGTTCGTTCTGCATCAAAATAATACACACTATCTTCTTCCCCTACTATGTAGTAAAATATATTTTGCAATAATATAACCTTACCAATAAGTATGAAAAGTATGAACGTAATAAACTTGTCCTAGTCTTATATTGATGTGCATATTTTTTCCTTGAACACATCAACTACGATTAAACATGTTCCTATATATACCTGTATATATCCTTAATATACGAGTAATAACATAATAATAGTATGAATAATATTATAGATATAGGTATACACCTAGACCTATATAGGTACGAGTATGTCACGAGTAATGGTAAGTTAAAATATATAGGTAATATCTGAAATTGGATAAATGTTGACACTAATCAACTTTGTAATTTGAACAATAACTACCTATCAATTAAAATGTAAATGTATTCAAAAATGTTAATTAAAAAATCGTAATGATTGTTAATGTAGGTAAAATATTAAAACGGATATTATATTTACATTTATACTTTAAACATATATAGCTAGATTGTAGATATATGATATATTATGTATAATACTTAGGTAATACACTAATACTAAATACAATATAAAAATTGAATTCATTATTCATTATAACATATAAAAATATATGTCCAATAAATAACCTAATTAGATACCCATAGACCCATATTGTGTTTAAATGTTAAAATGTTTAATTTATATTATATTATAACATTGACCTTTTTTTCTTTTCATTTTATAAAAATAATAATATATATAATAACTATTAAATACAATAATGAAATATCATATATAATAATATTTATATTGATAAATCGTTTTAAAGTTTAACAGACAATTTACACATATATACAGTGTAATACTTATTTACATATTTTTCTATTTTTGCACTGACATAAGCCATTTTCAATAACGTTTATACTGTTGTCGATTATTTATTTATCTCGTATGTTTATATGGGCTGTTGAGTGTTGACCATATGGGTAACACTTTAAAATTAACTTTAACATATTATATGTAGAAATAATAATAATAATAATAATAATAATAATAATAATAATAATAATAATAATAATAATAATAATA
>JAIUCT010000012.1:6727124-6786039 GCA_021307375.1 Tetraneura akinire | reverse complement strand
TAATAATAATAATAATAATAATAATAATAATAATAATAATAATAATATTATTATTATTATATACAATTTTATTTAGTAGAAAAGAAACTATAGAAATATAGTTCAGAATCATAATATTTATAATACATAATCAGGAATGGATTGAGTCGGCGGGACGCCGGGAAAGTTCCCGATGGGCCGCAACTGGTTGCTCTTTTGATTTTTTATAATAATTTAAAAAGTTGGATGATGTAAAAAATAATTAAATTTAATAAAAATAATAATTTATTTTTTAAGTATTACAGCAAAATTACTTTATATATCGTGATAATTCCGTTGTTTAAATTGAATATACATTCGCAAGGTCGCGAATGATGGGGGTCCAGGAGTCCGTACCCCCTTCCCCGAAATTCTTCTAAATCTATATTTTTTAATATTAAATAAATTAACAAAAATTTACTATCCTAATAGTATTTTAATTATTATTATTAATTGTTATATTATAAAATTAAAGGAATTATATTTCAGTATACTTGTATTTTATGTCAACGGAAAAAATCGAATAATATTTTGTAGACAAATTATTAACGTAATGGTTCAAAAATTTTACCACTTATAAATAATACCTATATATGAACACCCAATAAAATTTTAAGTTTTTAACTTCTAAATTGCCCGAGTTATCGTGAAATATTGAAATCAAATTCGTCGAAATTTCAGTTTTTGTTATTAATGCCGTTTTTTTGTCATTTTTTCTTCGTTTCTTTTTATCGCATAGAGTAAATTTTGAGAAATTTAAAAAACGACCTAAATAAAGTACCTATAGTCCATCCAATTTTCTTCTGGAAACCTATTCTATTAGTAAATATTGGAACATTATTTCTGGTCGAAAGAGTGTCTTTATACTTTATACATAAAAATAAGAAAAATCCGTATAAATACTTTAAATATTGATTTAATTGAAATTTCAATTTTAAATACTTATAAAAAAAAAATTGATTCTTGGGATTTTTCGAATATTTTGATATCATGTTAAGTAATATGTCAGTATACTTAAGTAAAATTTTCAGACCATAAAACCCAAAACTGCCAATTTTATCAAACATTATATACATAAAAACGAGAATTTTACGAATATTCAAATTTCAAAGTCCTATATATTTGTAGAAAAATTAATGTAACGGTTCCAAAATTTTACCACATATACCTACCTATATATATTATAGTGTCAATGTAAACATCCAATAAAAACTAACTTTAAAATTGGCCGAGTTATCGTGAAATATTGAAATCGAATTGATCGAAATTTTAGTTTTCTTGAAAAATGCCGTTTTTTCGTCATTTTTTCTGTCGCATAGGGTCAATTTTGAAAATGGCCTAAATAAAATACCAACTACATCTACTTTCCATTTTCCAATCGGAAACATAAGCTGTTCGTGAAAATCAAAGCATTATTTTGGGTAGTAAAAGTGTCTTCAGACATAAAAAAAAGACACACTCACACACATCATTTGAAAACCAATACCAAAATTTGTAGAACTTTGCACGGTCGGTATTTTCACATACCGGACCTGGAAAGTAAAATTAGAACCAGGACCGGACCGGACGGATCGATTAAATAAATAATGAAATCGGACAGAGACCGGACAGATAATTTAAATTATTACTAGGTATCTATTAGATCAGAATATATTTATGAATTATTATAATTTGTTGTTTTATTGAAAATATATTAGTAATATTGCTTATTTTTCTAAGAAAAACTAGTAGAAGACTAGTTGTATAAATATAGTAAATTTATTATTCACAATGGTACGTGTATGTCAAGTAATAAGTATATTTTCATTTCCTGGACACACTATATGTCGATGCCGGTGATTAATGATTATGGGTTTTTCTTGGTGTTCTATATCTACCTTTGTGGTGCTGAAGTTCATTTCATTTTAGAAAAATATATATATTATATTATTATTATATTAAAAGAAGTAAAATGCAACATAATTTTATATTTAGTCAGTGGCTCAGTGCAAAGATTAGATTTCAGATACTTTGAAATTGATCGTGTCGGACACATCTGCCATACGGATTCGCACCAACGAAATAACAATCAATGTTTAATTTTAATATATAAAAATATAAAATGGATAAATTTAAATGAAGGTATGATAGAAAAATATGATGTACCTACTCGTACTCCGGTCCCGGCTCAACTTTACGTAATATAAGATTAAGATATAACCCAGGCATAGGCAGAACTGAGACAAATTTTCTAGGGGGGCTAAGTCGAAAATTACCTTTACCTCTACACAACTTTTACACTATCATTTAATATTCTAAATATCATACAAACATAATATTACAACGATTCAATGTGGATACTGGATTGTATCATTTATATAATTATGTTTAGATATAAACATAAGTATACGAGTACGATGTACGAACTAACGGAAAAACCAAGTGTTTATATTAATTTTAAATTGCAAAATGATCAAGGTTAATAGCAGTCAACGATATTTATACATTTTATAATTTAATATTTTCTATAATGTGAATTACAAAGTTCAAATAATCAAATTACCACCATAATCTTTCTGTACCTATATTATTGAATGCATTAAAATTAATATTATGAGATTATGATTATAAAATGCCAAAGCATTATTTCTGAAGGGGATTACACACGTGGACGTGGAGTTAAAAATGTGCTTTACGACTGAAGTCAATAATTATTGATTTTTTCAATTCAATTCCGATCACCTGCACAATTCTTAGAACTTGTATTAATCAACACATTACATACTATATGTTTATTAAATAAAATTTACAGTTTAATATTGTAAAATTACTAGGCAAGTTAATTTATTTTAATTTTGAACGTAAATGAAGTATGTTATATCATAATATAACTGCATTACTGCACAAGAATAATATAATAATATATAATTTATTAATCAATTAATTCGCAAAATAATAGTATGTATGTAGCACGTAGTTGTTTTTATTATAATCTAAAATATATTATGTAAGTTTGTAGTGTTTGTACTAAAATTTTGAATATCATAAGAACAAGGTAATTCATTTGCTTATGAATTATTATTACATTACGTTTATTACATTATTAATATATAATGCTACTAATGTATAAAATAAATTATCAATGAGGCAATAATTTCATAATAATATTGAAAATTATTTATTTATGTTTCTATTATAGTATTTGTTCCAGCATGGAGTTTCAATGTAAACCGTCGTTATCGCGGGATTTTACGTGTTGCTACATTAATCATTCGCGAATCCATCTCCTCGTACGGGTACTCAATTAAAGAGGCCTTTTGTCGCCATGGACTCTCTGTCGTCCGACAACCGTCGCACCGAGTGTGTCCGTGTTGTCATATTTTTCTCCGACGTTCCCGTTGCCGTTGACAATTTTTACGTTTTGCCCGGGTCGAGACACCATGGGTTTTTGTGTTCCGTGGTTTTATTATTCGGTGCGTTCGTTTTTCTTTATACACCCCGCGTTTTGTTATATACGTGTGGTGGATTTTACGTGCGCGTCCTTTTTGTCATACACGCGTCGTGTACCGTACGCATTGGACATGTTGGCGACTGTACATGCGCCCACAACATTGACGTCAGTATTCCAGCGAAAATGGTGTGCAGCCAGTTCAGGTCGGCATATTTTCTTTTGTATTATAATACATTATTATATATACGTATTTGTGAACGCTTAAGGGTCCCGGTGCCGGCTATTTATTAAGGAGTAAATTTCAGGTATTTAGAATAAGCGTGTGACGTCATTGGGCCGATCGCGGAGCAATCGCCCATCTATTACGTGTAAATGTTACTCGCTTTTCACAATGATTTATATATCTAAAAATTATATTTTTAATATTTTATTTATTTATTATTATGTAAGTTTTAGTCCTAAAAACGATAGTAGAAATATAATTTTAATACAGCTATTAGGTATATTTTTTTTAAATGTAAAAATACTAAATGATTTATTTTCATTTAACGTGCATGCAACGGCTATGCATTATGACAATAGAGAGTGGTGACCGGACGGCGGACACTCGATTCCATCACTCCATCTTATCTATTTTACTTATTTCACTAATAACCTAAATATAATTTTCAACAATATGTTTGAGTATATGTTTTATATAATAAACCCATTAATTTAATAGGTTGTAAACTTGTTACTAAATAATTTTTTCACCGTGTTAAAGATTATGAAAATTGAAAATCTTAAAATGAATATTAGGGATATACGTATGTTTGTTGTTATAATAAATAATTATATCTGTACTAATAGTAATAAGTAATAACTAATAATAAATAAATAGGTAGGAAGTTTATCTGTGAAATCATCGCGACAGTACGTTGTCGCCGTGTCGTGTCGCGATAGCTACGACTGTTGTATTTACAGTGCCGGTTGCGGTAATGAAAATTACTATAATAACATTTTAAATATTTCATAAAAACTAAATAATAATATAATATATCACAGATTCTGATTCTATTTTTGTCTTTAGTAAACAATAACAAATTAAATACATATAATAGAAATTCAAAAATATAGTTGTAATATAGGTAAATTATCAAGTTTTTTTTTATTGGGAATACGTTGAATACTTAATTTATTTTAAAAAAAAATGTTTTTAAACAAAAATATTCAAATAAGAAAAAGACAATTTCAAAATATAGGAAGAAAAGAGGAGGAATAAAATTGAAGTAAGTTTTATAAAATATAAGTAATAGATTATATTGGTATGTACTTGTAAATTAATGTACATTTTAGTACCAATACCTATTAGATTTTGAGCAAAGTCAAGAATGTATAGGTTTTACAATGATGTGTGGTTTTTTGTTTTTTTTTTATTCTGAACTCTGAAGACACTTTTACTACCCGAAATAATGCCCCGATTTTCACGAATAGCATATGTTTCTGGTTGGAAAGTGGATGTAATTGGTAAATTGTCAATTTTATCAAACAATATATTCATAAAAACGAGAATTTTACGAAATATTCAAAGTCCTATATTTTATTGTAGAAAAATTAACGTAACGGTTCCAAAATTTTACCACATATATATAGTAGCTATGTGAACACCCCAAAAAATTTTCAAGTCTCTATTTTCAAAATTGTCTGAGTGATCGTGAAATATTGAAATTGAATTCGTCGAAATTTCAGTTTTCGTGAAAAATGCCGTTTTTCATTTTTTCGTCATTTTAGCTTCTTCTTTTGCTGCCAATGACATGGAATCCCATGCTGTTTCTTCCGTAATTCGATTATATTCACCATGTAATTTTTGGTATAATTTATTACTCATCCCAGGCATATTAAAAGTACCAGAAAACGTATCTATTACTGGAAAACCCTGTCCCGCATTATCTCAATTTTACCACACATATTACATTTAAATTTAAATTGACTAAAAATCCGTGTTTTTTTTTCTTTAACGAATTCAAAATTCTTAAATGTACAGTCAAAAGGGGCATGATCGATATTTGTTATTAAATTAAAGATATAATTAATATCAACTAAACGGCGACCTTCAATAATTTTGGAACTAAAAAATAAATAAATTATTACCTATATTTACAACTTACACATAATAATAATGTATACAGTTTTTTTTGTTATTATTTATAAAGTATACCTAGAAATAATATTTTCTTCAAATGCCTCGACAATATTATTTTCTTTTAATGTCTCGACAGTATTATTTTCATTTCGAGATTCCTCTAGATTTGCAGAAAAATCTGTCTTTTCAGTATTTGCAATTCTATATAATTTAATATAAGACATAAGTACGTATTATGTAAATATTATAAAAATACCAATATCAATTAGATTCTGAGCGAAGCGAAGGATGTATTGGTTTTACCGGCGCATACTAGTTGGGTCTCATGATCAGATTGTTCACTAATTAGGTCCCGTGTAAAATAGCCTACTGTACGAGTTGGGTCCCATAAAAACATTTTCCTTCCCATTTTTACAGACTTTATAATAACATCTATAGTTACTACTATAATTATTTCATTTTCACACTTATAAAAAGATTTGCACGTTCTTTTTATACATCGCCATCGTTCGATGTAATTTTTTTGATACTTATGAAATGAAAATTTAAAGCCATCAATAACGTTTATACGCTTGCCTTTTTCACTAAACATAATATTTTGAGTTTTATCCATTATGTAGGTATGGAATGTACTGACTATGTGTGGTATAATCAGTGATTAGTTCATCGATTATTATTTTAACGGCAGAAAATACCTAATCTAAAATATTATTTTCGTACTGTATATTACTACGATAAAATATCATTTTATTTCCAGAAAGTACGTCCTTAATCCATATTCGTACTTTATAATAATTATATAATATAATTATTTTAAAAAATTGTATAAATACGTGGTCCGTGGACCCAATTCAAACGCATCATTTGATACGCCCTGACCCAATTCAGACAAAACATTAAATAACAAAAATAATTGTCCGGCTGCCACCAGCTCACATAAACCTCCATAAGTATTATATTTTAACATATAAGTAAAGTAGTCAGGAGAACTACGATAATTATTTCCATCACTATCATGTGACATTATTGAATAATTTTCCCAATTATTTATCACATAGGTTACTATCATTTTACGTACTTCTTGGGCCTTATCTTGAGTGTCATATAACACAAAAGATATTGCCCTAAACAGGCAAGCTCCGTCACCAATAATTGGAATGATAGTGTGGGGCATCATTGTGCCATTTATGTTCAATAATTCGACAACCATATTAATTATTTTTTTATTAATATGTAAGTATGTAATTTTTATTTTAATACACTTCAATGTTTAGAAAGAACCGAAAATAAACTGGGGTGCGTTACCCCAGTAACGTATTATTACGATGACGCATTAGTAAAACACCTTGTCCTTGTGTATGCGTAAAATTAACTATTTTATGCTCTTTTTACCCTTTAAAATGCGAATTTCGAAAAATCGTTTCTTAGTGCGCCTATACATAGTAATAAGTACATTTACTGAAAATTTCATATCCATAGCTTTAGCGGTTTAGGCTAGGCGATGATGAATCACCCAGGACAAGTCTTTTTATATATACAGAAGACAGATAAACGTACCGCTCTCTATCGGGCGATTTTTCTCCCGCAGCATATTTCCTATAACAGTGACCTATCTATAATATTTATAATCAATGGTAATAATAATAATGTAATACGAGTTTTCGGTACGGATCGACCGAATACAGAAAATCACACCTGGCGTCCGAACGGTCGAAGGTCACTTCATACGGTCAAGAACAATGCAGTTTCGACAACATCGTTCTGGCACTGTTTAGACTTACCTGTTTGTCCTCTTCTATTGGCATCCCTGTCGGCGGCCCCGCATTAGTTGTCAAGTAGTCTTGAATATTTTACTTACCCTTAGTCGACAATAGGTTTCCGTCATCCCTTGTCGACATTCCTGAGACTTTAATATTGCATCAACACACTTTGAAAAAATAGCTAAAGAAAAAAGATACACTCAACTAGGTAAGTAAGTTATTTATATTTATGAGTAGTAGAGTTAAAATTATAATAAATAAATATTTAATGTATATTACTTAAACGAATGCTAGTAGCCTCACATTGTTTATTTAAGTGAAATATACCAGTTTCCTTTATATCTACTATTATTGGATCTGATATATTTGTAAATTTTACTTTAACACTACCTTTATCTACAACACACACTCGTATAACCATGAGTTTTTATCTTTTAATCTATTCTATATACTAAAATTAAATTTATTATATCTTAAGTTACAAATATCAGGTAATAATCTAGGCTGCCGGAATAGCATGATTTCACATAACTCATTCATATAATAAATGGGCTGATCTTGATAAGATATCCTTAAGCAAGCTATTGTTTTACATTTTGTTAATAATTGTTAATTACTGATTGGTGGTGGTCTGTGTTTTCTTCGATTTAGACCATAAAGCCTGACAAAATTTTAAATACTTAGAGTATTCGTAATTATTAATTCTAAAAAAATTTTTAATTTCATATAGTATTTTACTACTAAACGTTGGAAATTAAATTTTGACTTTTTGCTATATTACTTTGTCACTCTGTATAGGGTATACACACTATACACAGTACATTGCAGTGTATGTCATGCATTTACGACACTCTGTATACATAGGGTTACCATATTTTATTTAGCAAAAACCGGGACAAACTTTTTTTAATTTTTGTTTTTTTCATTGATTTCTAATTATACAATATAATAATAATATATATAATATGATAATAATATTTGACACTTTAAAAATTAAAGAATACATAATAAAATACACAATTTTTAATCTGTGTCCGGTCTCCGATGTGTTCTCCGTCGGCATAAAAGTTTGTGTTGTTTGATACTTAATATTTTATAATATGATTATGTATTAATACTGCAGTTTCTCCAGGTAAATTGAAAAATTCAAGAATTTTGTTATTACGCCTGCAGTGGTCGAAAAATAACGAACAATTACAGGAACTAACTTAATAGCTTTATGATTTGATAATTATCTCAGATCTTACTTGTTACATTTTTCATCAAATGTCTAATAACACTTATAATACAGACACTTATAATTAATTAAAGTCTCATTCCGGGACAATATGCTGTCCCGAAACACATTATCGGGACACCGGGACGTCATACTCAAAACCGGTACTGTCCCGGCCAAACCGGGACGTATGGCAACCCTATGTATATAAACATACGTGTATACAGGTTGCAATCGCACTTATAGCGTATTCATCGTGGCACATGGCGGGGGAATATAACCTTGGGCCGCTCACTGCCGTCAGTCTACATGCGCGTAACGATAATGATCTCTCATGGGCCGCATAGGTTATAGGTTTTATTATTACAGATGCATTACAATATAATTTAAAAATTAATAGTATTAATTTATATAATACAAAGTCATAACTACTAACTAATAGGATTTTCAGGTTAATAACCAATACATCCTGTATATACACAACATTGATTGAGGTTAATAATTATAATTTATAATTATACAGATACAGGTACATATTATAAATATGTATAAGGTACTCATTGCGTTTTGTAATTATTCTTTAAAATACATTTTAAGATAACATCGCATTAGAAAAGTTTTTTCAGTTATTTTGACTATACAGGTAATAATAATAATAATAATAGTGTAAAACTAGTTTTGAGTACGGATCGACCGATCGACCGAATACAGCAAATACCACCTGGCGTCCGAACGGTCAAGAACAATGCAGTTTTGACAATGTCGTCCGGCCGCCGTCAACACGTACCTTTGTATCTTCTTCTATTGTCATCCCCGTCAACGGTCCCTGATACGTTGTCACGTAGACTTGAATACTTTACCTATCCGCTAGCCAGAGTCGGTTTTCGTCATCCCTTGTCGTCTCGTCAACACTCGTAAGACGTTAATATTCCACCATACCCTGGTACACGGGAGCAGTAGGCAAACCCTTACGGGTAATCTCAATTGCCATAACGTTTTTTAGAGTCGCGTTTAAGGCTTGAACGATAGGGTCCATCACTCACTTAGAGGGAAATTTTAGACGAAATTTGACTGGAAAGTAATAGTGGAAGTTTATCCATTACTTTCTTTAGCCTACATGGAAAATAAAAGTACTCAATAAGTAATAATATTAAAATAATTTTATCACGATTTCTTTAAATAAACCTTTATACGCACATTCATTAAATTTGAATAAGGCATTTGTTTTGTTAAATTAATCGCTGTTATGAAGATAATGAAAATTTTATTGATTTTAAATGATTTTTTTTTTTTTGATATTTTTTTCTACCACTTTCTACAAACTATAGAATAATATAAAAATATTATAAATAAAATTATAAGTCGGTACCAATTGAATGAAATTCTTAATTGAAAATCTACGATAATGACAGATTAAACATTTTCCATTAAGAATTAATATAACATATTTATATTCAAAACTGTTTTTTTCTGCTTACAAAAAAATATTAAAATAAAAAAGAAATTATATAATATGTATTACTGTTAATCAATTCATTATTTGTTTTGGAAATATTCTAAAAAATATAATAATAAATATTATTTTATAATATCAACATTATATAATTTACCAGTATAATAATAGATCAATAATTAAGTTTGGTTAACTAATTATTAAATACAAAATTGAATACTCGTATTGCACTTTGATGAAAACTATTAATATTTTATAAGCTTTTACTCGTATTCAGTGCCGTATATAGAAATTATTTTCTCTAGGGGCTAATTTTTTTATTACTTACATAAATTACTAAATATAATGTATGATAGGAATGGGCAGGTTTGTACAGTCAATAGTAAAAATTATAAGTATTTAAAAAAATATTATGTAAATATAATTTTTATATTTTTTTTAAATGTTTGCAATTTATAATTTTATAATAAATAATAATATAAAGCATAATGATTAGGGTAGGTAATTATAAATTTGTTAGATTGTTAAAAAGAAAATTATAAAAACTAAATACCTATTAAAATATAACCTAGGAAATATTTCACTATGGGCGCGGGCCCAGAGTGCCCCTCCCTTATATACGCCGCTGCTCGTATTATCTATCTAATATTAATAGTAATAATTTTGAAAATTAATTGAATCTATATTACACGGGTTTAATTTTTAAATATTTATATTGATTACTGTTGTTATGTTAATATTACTATAATAATACAATTATTTTTTTTTTTACAGTTTTAACATGTTTACATTAAGCAAGTTGGCATATTGCCGTTGTGACGAGGAAGAAAAATTGTTTTTCGATGAAGATTTAGAAACCTTAAAAATAGATGTTAAAACATGTTGTGTTGATCTATTGAGATATGTTGAGGATAAAGAAAAATACATGAATAACATACTCGATCATAATGGTAAGTTTATACAAATAATTATAATAAAATACATTATATTATATAATATTATATAGGTACCCCAAATAAATAATTATAGGTATACGATTATATCTAATTTAATTTGTATATCTATAATTAATTTGTATGGTATACCTACTTTTATATATTTAAAAATATTATTTTTATATTATTAACTTAAATTTCTATTTTGTTATTAATCGGTTTTTCCACTAGGTTGTCTACTAGGATCTATAATTTTTGATCAATTACATATTTTGGATTCTGAGCGAAGCGAACAATTTATTGGTTTTACAATGATGTGTGACTTTGTTTTATTTTTATGTCTGAAGGCACATTTAATACCTGAAATAATGCTCCAATTTTCACGAACAGAATATGTTTCCGGTTGGAAAGTGGATGTAGTTGATACTTTATTTAGATTATTTTTTGAATTTCTTAAAATTGACCCTAAGCGGTAGAAAAAAAACAAAAAAATGACGAAAAAACGCCATATTTACGAAAACTGAAATTTCGACGAATTCAATTTCAATATTTCACGATAACTCAAGCAATTTTGAAGATAGAGACTTGAAAAATTTTATGGGTGTTTACATAGCTACTATATATAATATATATATATATATATATATGTGGTGAAAATTTGGAACCGTTACGTTAATTTTTTTACTAAATATAGGACTTTAAAAAATATTTCGTAAAATTCTCGTTTTTATGTATATAAAATTGATGGATGTTTGATAAAATTGGCAATATTTGCTATTAAGGTCTAAAAATTTTACTGAAGAATGTATACATATAACTTAACATTATATCAAAATATTAGAAAAAATCTCTAGTCTCAATTTTTTTTTATAGTTTTAAGGTGAAATTACAGTAAAATCAATATTTATATTATTATTTATATGGATTTTTCTTATTATATCATAATATTTTACAATAAGATTAAATAAAATAGACAATATTTTTTAAAAATTTTAAAAATATAATTTAAGCTGAAATACATTATACTCAACTAAGTTATTACATTTTAATTTTGAGAATAATAATATAGGGATACAGGTGTGCAAATCATTGTGTTTAATTTAAATTAAAATTTGAATTGATAAACCATTGCATTAAAAAAACCTATTTTGAGCGAAGTTCTGTCAGATATAGTCATTTAGGTGACAAGGGGTTTTATGAGCATTTATATAGAACGTAGAGACTTGAAAATTGTATAGGGTGTTCATTTTCATTTATGTACTATATGTGTGATAAAATTTTGCGTTTTAAATATTTAATAAAAAATGTCAAAATTTAAAAAAATTACCTACATTAACTTAATGAACTTCGCTCAGAATCGTTTTTTAGAATGCGATGGTTTATTACCACTACACGTACCCCATAGTTTTTGTGAATGCCATTTTTTCGTAATTTTTTTCATAATATTTTCGTAAATAGCTATAAAATAAATTGATAGGGATTTTTCTAACATTTTGAATTAATGTTAAGTAATATATAAATATACTTTAGTAACCATTATTTCGGGTAGTACAAATGTCTTCAGACATAACAATAAATTAAAATATCAATTTTAAACAGCTATAAAAAAATTGAGACTATGGATTTCTCTAATATTTTGAATTAATGTTAAGTAATATATAAATATACTTCAGTAAAATTTTCAGACCGTTATGCCAAAAATTGCCAATTTTATCAAACATTTATATACAAAAAAACGAGAATTTTACGAAATATTCAAAGTCCTATATTTTGTAGAAAAATTAACCAAACGGTTTCAAAATTTTACCACATATATATATAGTAATTATTTTAACACACAAAAAAATTTTCAAGACTCTAACTTAAAAACTTTAAAATTACCCGAGTTATCGTGAAATATTGAAATCGAATTTGTCGAAATTTCAGTTTTCGTGATAAATGCCGTTTTTTCGTCATTTTTTCGTCGTTTCATCTATCGCTTAGAGTATCTATTTTTTTGAGAAATTCGAAAAATAACCTAAATAAAGTTCCAACTACACATCCACTTTCCTACTGAAAACATATTCTATTCGTGAAAATCGGTGCATGATTTCGGGTAGTAAAAGTGTCCTTTTACTTAAAAAAATAAAATAGACACACATCATTGTAAATCAATACATTCTTCACTTCGCTCAGAATCTAAAACTTTTGAAGCTGATATCTAGCTAGATATATGCAATATATTATATAATATTATATTGGTTTACTGATTTTTTTATAACGTTAAATAATAATTACTTATGATAAATATTCTATAAAGTCAAACATACAATAATAGTATATGGTATATACTATATACACAATGCATTCGTATAAACGTACATTGAAAATGTACCAATTTTTATTTATGTGTAGTGACTAGTTACACAAGTTTTACTTACCCTAAATAGATTAACCTATCCTAGATAGAATCCTAGATAGAGATAACCTACACTTAACTTAACCTTAATAACGAACAACAAGCATATTAACAAATTATAAAGAGTTTTTTAAATATTTTTTTTGCAGAACATGTACGTACTTCAAACGAAATGAAGCTGTTTTCCGAAATGGCTTCGTTCAATGGGCACCTTGAGTGCTTACAATTTGCCCTAGAACGCTGTAATTTGCCACGAACCAGCAGCGTTTGCGAACAAGCTGCGTTGAACGGGCAACTTGAGTGTTTGGTGTATGCCCGAGAACAAGGTTGCCCGTTCGACGAATTGGTTTGTGACAATGCAGCCTTAAATGGGCATTTGGAAGCATTAAGATATGCGCACGAACAAGGTTGCCCATGGGATGAAGAAGTGTGTAGGAAAGCAGCCAAAAACGGTCACATAGAGTGTTTAATATATGCTCGGGCGAATGATTGCCCGTGGGATGAACACACTTGTGACGACGCTGCAGCCGCGGGCCAACTCGAAACGTTGCGGTACGCTCACGAGAACGGGTGTCCATGGGACGAAGCCACTTGTCAGGGGGCTGCGTTCAATGGACATCTAGAGTGTCTCAGGTACTTGCACGAGAACGGTTGCCCGTGGGCGTACACGACTTGTGTGGCTGCGGCTGAACGCGGTCACCTGGAATGTTTGAAGTACGCTCATGAAAACGGGTGCACCTGGGACATGGTGGTCTGTGAAGTTGCCGCGGACAACGGACACAACGAGTGTCTACAATACGCGTTGGTCAATGGTTGTCCGTGGGACGGATGGATCAACATGGAATTTAAATTTACCGTCGAAGAGATAGAGCGTTGTCGTGTGGGAGTGTGATTTTTCGTTTTTTTTTTTTTTTTTTTTTATTAGTATTTTTTATTTGATTTTAAAAATTGTAACATTATTTTATTATTTTATAATGATTTTATTTTAGTATGTTTTTTTTTTAAATATATTTTGTACATACATTTTTATGATTTATTTTAATTAATTACTTTATGATAATGGGAGTGTATTAGTATAATATTTTTATATACATTCAATTGAAAGCTCCCTTCTCCTACGTGGGGAAGAATAAGTATTTAACTATAAGCATTATTTCTATCTCTATAATTTTATAGTTATATCATGGTAGATTGGTAGAATCATAAAATCAAAAATTAAAATTATACAAAATTTTCGTCTTTGATTGGTAGTTTATTTAATACTAACTACACGAGTATAATAGTTTCAATCGTTCACACTTAATGTACAGTTAATATTATAATAAAAATTTCACCTTGAATAACAATATTCTCTTCCTTAATTCTGACCAAAACTTAATTAACGAAAAAAATAAATATATTCTTTGATGATTCAAATTATACGTCAAACTTAAAATAATGTTAGAAATAATATACTTACCTTAGAAATAATTTGTTTTTCATTATACAATCAATACCTAGTTAAATATTATATTCTTGAGAAACATATGTGTATAATATAATCTTTGGTGATTTGGGCTAGTTTTCCATTGGTTTTTGATTTAGACATTTAGTTTTATATTAATTTATTATATTAAATGACAACAATATTAATTTGCATAATATTATAGAAAACACGAAAACATATTATTATTACGAAAATTTGATAGTGTACATATCGTTTCGAATGATAATTATTTCATACATTCAGACAAGTAGCCAGGGTTTTATTTTTGGGGAAGTTGGTTAAAAATTATTACAATTATTCTCACTTGTTTATTTATTATTAATTTATAATTCAACTTTTAACATGCATACATTATTACAATTTACATTAATACAATAATGCAGAAAACTAAAATTATATTGTTTAATTCTAAATAATAATAATTTAATAATAAAATAATTTTATAATATAATCAATTAATATTTAACATTTTAAATGTTAAATTAAACAACATTAATGTATCATATAATATAAATATATTTTTAAATTTCATTTTCTGCTGCAGTGATATCTATATGTAAATAAATTATTCTATTTTTCCTTTTTTAATGTTTTTGGTTTATTTGCATATTATTATAAAGTTATTTTGGTAACAAAATGCAATTAAAGTTTAGTTATTTTTGGACTACTTAGAAAAATAATGGTTAATGTTTTAATTATATTTCATTTATAAAATTGTTAAAAATAAAATTATTAATAAAATAAAAATTGAATTATATTTTCAATTTTAATAAATAATACAAAAAATAATGTATATCGAATAATCAATTTTCTTGAACGAATATTATTTAATATCATTATTGACACTATAATTTAATAATTCGTATATTAATTTTTGATAATTATATTATTTTTGAATTTAAATATTTTTTAAGAAAAGTTTAGTTCAAATTTTAAGTATTACAATATGTTTAATGAACGCTGTAATTAATATTACGTAAATATTTATACAACTATCTACGATTAATATAAGATATATTTGAACAAATATTACATAATTGTTTGAATTTTATAAATAATATATTATTTATGAATATATTTAATTTTTAAATTATAAAACAATTTTAAATGTCTATTATAATATTTGTTAATTTAATGAATTAAATTGTTAAGAATAACTGAAAAAAAATAAAATAGATAAAAGCAAAATAGGTATACAACCTACATATTACCTATATTATACAATTTCAAATACTCATTTTTGTATTTAATATTAATATTATCAGTACATTAAAAGAAAATTATCTTATGAAATTCTACCTGTAATAACGTACACAATGATGGATAATTTACAAATTATTTATTATTGTAAAAGTACGTAACTACTAACTGTATTATTTAATGCATGGTTTCAATTTTAAATATTAAATAATAAAAATAAGTATGATAATAGTCAATAAATACACAATGTTACGAAAAAATATTATATAATAATACATATATTTTAGGTGATGGGTATACTTAAAAAAGTGGAATGAAATTAACACTTCTTCATTTTAAATATCATAGAATTTTTTAAAACAAATATTATTTTTTCGTGACATAAAAATACGAAATATTTTTCTTTTTTCATCAAATCGTATTGTCGTTGACGTAATAATAATAATAAAATTAAACACGCCCGACGCTCCTTCGGCTTGGCCCCGAGAACTTATAATACCTTAAAACGCCGTGCCCGATAACGACTAGGTACGTTTTAAGTATAGTATCCACGTTATGTGCTGCCTACGCGCTACGCGTAGAAAACAGTCATGATAAAAGTTAAGATTTCATTGTTCAATAAAATTCCAAAATAATATTTATAAAAATTGAAAAACACTAACACTCTAAAAATTCTAAAAAGGACTTTAAAATATAAATTATTTTAAAAACCTGCAAAAAAAAAAAATATTAAACTTATTAATTTATTTTTCTTCTTATAAGTTATCATTTTGAAAATTTAATATTATTACTTATTACTACTATGATTATAAACAAGTTACAGTTGAGTAGTTAAATTACTAAAACTATATATAGTCTGCAAATTATAATTCCTTATCGAAATTGTATTTAATATTTATAAAACAAACTACATTATTTCATCAAATATTAGGTACATTTTTTAGTATTCGCAATGTAAAACTGATTAAGCCACCAGTCCACCACTAATTACGATCATAGTAAAATGCTATAATCTATAATATGGTTTTATAGAATTATAAAATTTATGATCAACAAAAGGAATTTTAAAAACGCGACATTTTTTGTTTCATTAAAATTCATATCTAATTTTTAATTGTGAAGTCTGAGTCGTGTTATTTCTTATAATATATAACTAAATAATATAATATCAAATATATTATTTTAAAATCCTTACTTTTATCTTAACTACGTACACGTTTATGACATCAAAATAATAAATGCAAAAATGTACAATTTTTATTATTTTAAATATTATAAACAATTTAATTAATTATATTATTTCATATAAGTATAATTTATGAATATAATATGATAATATATATATAGGAGTAATAATATTATATTAATATATTATTAAGTATAAAAATTATAAATCAATTGAATTGTTTTCTTAGTATTTAAACATAAATCAGACATCGTTCATGAAAGTGATGATTCATTTCTATATTCGTGTATATTACTCGTGTACTATTAATTATATTACCTAATACCATTAATATACTTGCATACTATAATCGTTTATATTATTACATAACTACCTCTAATAATAAGAAATAATAATAATAATAATATATTTAATTATTAAAATTATTTGACAAATGACAATATATTGTATAGTTTTAATGATTAAATTAAAATCAAATTTTAAACGGAATATACATCGATACCTACACATATAATACACATTATAATAATATATTGTTAAAAAAAAAAAATCCTCTCCTGGAGTAAATATGGGACATAAATATATTATAATTAACGTATATTTGAACAAATCTAAAAGTTATTTACAATATCTACCTTTTTACTTTTTTTAGGTATACCTTTTGGTGGAAGTGTAAAATTTTTGTAATATTAGCAATAGGTATATATTATTTTCAGTCTGACGAAGTGACGATGTATGTACTACGGTTAATATAAGTAATAAACTAATAACTAAAAGTATATGTAGTAGGTACATTATATGTTAGTAAGAGAAGAGTGTAAAACTATACATGGGTAAGTCGTGAGTAAAACGTAAAACCGTATTATTATTATTTTCCTCACTGTCAACACGCGTGATCGTGAAAATATTTAGTGTCCGTTTAGTATTTTTAACTTTCAACAAAATATTTGAGTACCTATATAAGTACTTAAATATTAATATCCCATTGTTTAACATAAACATAAATAATAAATATATAATATTTCCACGTCTAGGTATACCTCTGCGCAAAATTTAGGTTAATACAGTCTTATTATAATATGATATTGTATTGATTTTTTTGCTTCTCTGACGGACGATCATATTATAGACGACACGAAATTTATAAAATTCAGTTTAAAAACGTTACGCAGCATAAATACGAGTATTTACGGGTCATAATCTCCCATACATAATAGTCACGCTGACTGCCAAATTTAACTTCGCATTCGTATTATCATTTTTTTGTTCGAAATTTGCGCACAACTTTTTTGGTCTTGTTCAGTCGTACGTTTTGTAATATATTTATATATATGCATGATGAATTGATGACAATACGCGAATGAGGTCTAGACACGTCACGAGTTTCACATTTTCAAATTCTTATCTTCATTCTAAAATGACAAAAATATATTTATGATAATAAATTTATATGCACAAGACACATAATTATTATTGATACCTATATGGCTATAACCTTTCGCGGTTATAACAACCGTATAGTATCGAGTATCGGAATTTGACATGATATTTATTAATGTTTAATGTAAATATTTGTGTTTATTTTTTAATTGATTCTTATACTCGTATATATACGCGTTCAACATTTATTAATTATTATATAGGTAACCTTGACAAACGTATACCTGTGTCATATGTATAATATATACCTACAAAATATATAGCTAATGACGCATTATATTGCAATTTTATTTAATATTATTACATTATTTATTATACTTAACTGCGCGCCGTTTGACGCGTTTGCAGATTATTTCGATTTATTTGTGTCATTCGTCCGCGTTATCGAGCGTCGTGCGTATATTTATATCATTATACTTCCATATTCTACATAGCTTTATTTAATTTAAAAATAAAATTATAGATTAATAGTATGCAATATCAAGGTAAAATTTGCAATTAACCCGTTATTGATAATCGACGTTATTTGTATAACAAACAAACATAATTGTGATATACTGTGAACTGTGATAGTATTTATATTCTATATATATACGATAAATATATAGTACATATTATTATACCTGCAATACAAGGGAGGCAAAGGGGCCACTGACCCCCATAATTTTTTCTAGGAGACAAACTTGTATTTTTGCCCCCTTGAAAGATAAGACCACATTTTTAAACACATATTTTTAACCCCCCCACATAAAAAAATAGTTCTTGCCCCTCAATGCAGCATTATATGTATAGGTATAAATGTAAAATAATACATTATGTACCTATATACAAATATGGAATAATCGCCAAAATAATAAAATAAAATTTTTGTATGTAGAAATATTTATACCAGAATAAAAAGAACAGTTTGAAGTAAACTTCATCATCCAGTACCTATATGGTATATATATATATATATATATATGTATTATATATACCAATATAAATCGCTAACTGCAGAAAGGGGACAAGTCCACTTTTCCTAATTTTTCAGTAATGACCAAAAACCAAATATGGACATGTACCCTTTCTATAGTAAACAAGAATTTCCAAACAGTATATTTATTGTTTTGATAATCGGATTTGACTCCTATCTGCAGTAAACTATGTATTTACACGTGCTCAATGAAAAATGATAATAAAATCAAAATTGATAAAAATGGACTTGTCCCCTTTTTGCAGTTAGCGATTCATATACCTACTTATACATTATGACTAATAAATAATAATACGCCATTTCTCTGTTTCTTAAAAAAAAAAAAAAAAAAAATATTATAAAAAGTCATGATATGGTATTTTTAAAACTCTATGAAAATGTCTATACATAATAGTTTGAATAATTTTAATGATATATATATTAAAAATATTTAAATATTAATATATTGCAATAAAAATTTAAATTATATACTATTATAATTTATATGCTACACTTTTTATTCCAACAATTTTAGAAAATAATAATAAAATAGTCCTATAAGTGTAAAAATTAATATTATACTGGTTTTTAGTTAAAAAACCAACGTTGGTAATTTTGTCTGTGTTTATTTGAAATTTAAAAACGAAAACAAAATAAAATATAAAGCCTCCACCTATTTTGGACTCGTTAAATACCTAAATAAACATGAGCAGTGTAAGGTTACTACCGTATTTTTGGCAAGCTTACAAACAACAAATAAATTGCAACACCGTATACCCGGTATATTATACCGGAAACATTAACTTCTGTGCGATAATGAGTTTATAATTTAATTATTTCAATTATTGAACTTAAAATTTTTTTTTTCTCATTTTTTTTTTTTAACAAAATATAAATATAATATATTCTTGTATGTTTATATAGGAAATATATATTTTGAAAACAATACTCGTATACAAATATTTTACTATATATAGAGTTTAAAATAGTATAATCACCAAAGACTGCAAATACCGAGAAGAAGAAAAATATACACACGATTCTTTCGCATTTTCGCATTTTCGCATAATAATTATTATAATAGTTTTTTAATATATGTACGAGTACGTAATAGATTTATATTATAATTTATAATTATTAATGTATATAATTTTATTATTTTAATATACATACCTAAAAATAATATTAATTACTTAAACATTTTAATTACCTACATATAGCCTACCTAGAACCTAGTACTTACTTATCTATAACCTATAAGGCTATAAGTACATTAATATAACCATTTATAAAAACAACACATCATAACGTCATCATTAATATATAAATTGAAAATATCTATATTTAATATTAGGAATATTAATAACAAATTTACAATAAACGCATTCTTAAGATAACTGTTTTTTAGTTTTTTCTCACGTGTAGTTTTTTTTTTAAAAAAGAAATAAATGTTAATTTTAAAAAATGTAGATTTCAATAATATTATATAATTAAAAATTATAAGTATAACATAAATAAATATTTATTTTTTTCTATTTTTTATAAATTTTAATTTTTTTTTCGTAAAGAAAAAAATTATGCGTAATATAAACGATTATAATTTTACCTAAAACTAGGTATAGCGGTATAGGTGTGTTCTATGCTAAAATCATATGTAAAAATGTTTTACGATAATAAACCATATACAGTTGTGCGCAGTATTTATTAATGAAAAATATGATATTTATTCGTTTAGGTGTAATATTATCATTTTTAAATTGCACGACAATATTTAATAAAACATAATATAATATTAATTATATAGATTGGAATTCAATTTAATTTATTTAGTCGTTCAGCTGTCGTATAAAATGTATTGAAACCAACTATTAACTACTAACTACCTACCTGCAATTAGTTATCAGTTTAATTGATTGATAATGAACATCGTTATTTGACGTCTAATATTTTAGATTCGGTGCAAAGGGAGACGCGATAAATGTATTGTGGTTTTACGATAATAACTAAAAAGTTACCTACCAATAAAGTTGTTTACAATAATAATATATAGGTATACCTTTATGTTTATAGGTTAATTAATTTAATACGATATTCCATAAATTACTTAAATTATCTCGTTATTCGTAATGGATAATGGATAGTGGATTGCGCAATTACACTAATTATTATAAATTGAGAAATAAAGAAAGACTTAGTAATAATTTATATTATAAATATTAAAATATTGTAATGTATAGATTAAATTAAGTGGATATAAATTGTATATTCACTTATAAATTATAATTTTTTATAGGACTTTTGTGTTTTATTTAATAAAAATTATTTCATTTAATATATTAATAATAATGAACCAAAATAACAAAACTACGAGTAAAATGTACCTGGTTGAATAAATTATTTGATTTGATAGATCCTAAAATATAACTATTATAAAAATTTTTTATAATAAGTTAAATTAACAAAGCTGTATAGTATAAAATAATAAATTATTATTAATATTAATAATTTGTTTTTTATTTTTGTGTACAAAATTAAAAAAAAAAAAGAAAACGATAAGGTGGTATAGATTATAGATTGTTTTTTTTTTTTTTGATAAATGATTATTATTATTATTATAAAATATATATTTTATGTAATTAATAAATTATTATGCCGCTATACGTTTTGGGTGCCATGCAAATTTGTCTTTGACGAATAACAGTCTGTCGCCGATTTTCTGGCCAATTGATTCGTAAAATTCAATTACGTTTGGCACTAGTTTGTAAGCGACTCTGTAAATGAATACAAATCATATAGTTTTAATTATTATTGAATTAAAATCGTACCTATTTGAAACATTCACACTATTCATCATAAGCGTATTTATATATCTACTTAGTTAAATTTTTGAAAGCATTGATTATCAAATACGAGTAAAATAAAATTACAAAACTAATTTGTAACAATTTTATTAGTGTATTTATTTAACTTTTATGTTTATATATAGAGTCAAATAAACTATATTATAGGAACAAAAAATTAATTATATTTTTATGTTAAAATGTGTAAATTTAATTATCTGTATACACAGGAATACAGAAAATTATTTATTAAAACAACTTTCAATTAGCAACAAAAATAAATATATAGGTAAGCAATTAGTGACAATTTTAAAAAAAAATTATATGAAAAAATTATATGAAAAAATTATATGTGAAAAAGTTATATATTTACTACACCCTCAATGCTGTTCGTAACTATTATTAAAAATTATTTTATATTATTTTTTGGTTCTAACTTTTAATCTAAAAGAGTTTAGAAAAAACCTATATTATATTTACATTATTTTTTTAATATTAAAGTATAGTAATGTATATACATAATGTAATGTACGTACATTACTGTTGAGGTCACTTACGTAGCCGACTTAATTTAAATAAATCTACACTAAACACCACTCCCTTACATATACATTTATATTATGTAGGATCGGCACTACTTATAATATGTACTGAAATGATTCATTAAATAAAAGAAAATTCAAAGACATTGTAAAATATACTTAATAAAAATATTACTTATGGAATGAAGTAAGATTGATTTTAGATTTTGAGCAAAGCGAAGAATCGATTGGTTTTACAATGATGTGTGTCTTATTACTTTTTTCTTTTTGTTTTATAACTGAAAACACTTCTTCTACCCGAAATAATAATGCTCCTATTTTCATGAATAGCACATGTTTCCGAAAGTGCACGAACTTGGTACTTTATTTAGGTCATTTTTTGAATTTCTCAAAATTGACACTCTCTATTTTCTCACAAACTTTTATATTACCTATACCTAATTATACCTCTTCCATTAAACGTGCTGGAAGTTAGTCTTAATATTATATTAAATTTTTTTTTATAAAAATAAATAAAAGTTTCATTTAAAAAAAAATATTTAACATAATTTTTCTTAGAAATTTAATTTTAATTATTTCTTACAAATATTATCATAGTTATATAAACATCAAACACCACTCACACGTGATCGGGTTTAGGAAGTTGAATATTATGTTTGATCACTTGGTCAAACAATTGATCGTGGTCACGTTTTAGTTGTTCCCAATCGACCATTTTTCCCTGTTCGCAAATTTTTGCACGGATCTTACAAAACAGCGGTTCGATGTCGTAAAGGTCTTTCATATTATCCGCGCTCAGTATATTCACGGAGCCATCAATACGTACCTGTCTGGTTTGGGGCAAGTTATCTGTTGTTTTGTCCAGCCACAAAAACACCATCGAAGCCTGAGGGTTTTCCGCCTACACGCACAAATGAAATTAAATATAATAATTTATTATTTTATTATTATTAAAGATAATCATAAATTATTAAATGTCAAAGAATAAACAGACGTAGTTAGATAGAAAAAAACAGTTTGATCGAAAATATATTATATTATTATATACCTATAATAGTAGGTAAATTATATATATTTACCTAATTATCTAGGTAGGTACTTATTATTATTGTACCTACGCATAATTTTCCAAAATAATTGGAAACACTCGGTAATTGCCTATTATTATTATTATTATTATTATTATTATTATTATTATTATTATTATTATTATTATTATTATTATATACAAACGTGAAAAAAATATGAAATTAAATAACAGAACACGAATTAAAATTTTTAAGTACCTACACACTATTATTATAGTAATATAGTACTATAACATCAATGGTCCATCAAGTACCTACAGCATCCAGTGGCTAAAATGATTATCTATAATCTATAAATGAATTATTAAAATAATATATGGATTCGACAATATAATAATATATGCATTGCAAATTTCATTGTTGCTTCTTTAATGATTTTATTTTATTAGTTTTTCATCAATAATTAGGTATTGTTATTTTAAGTTTAACCACCAGTTTAAGTATAATTACCAAATCCATAGATTTTCTACTTCTTCCGTCGGTCATCATCACAAAACCATCGTCATCTAAACGCCGTAATATCAAACTACGGCAAGACACTTTTCCGGTGCTAAAACACAATTTTTTTTTTTATAAAATTATAATATATCTATATACAATATATTATATTATATTATTATAAGTGTAATGTTATAAATAAAATGAACAACAATAATTATTATTAATAATATGTATTTAAATGTCTGATTTCGCTTTAAAAATAAAAGATGGTAAATAATTTATTTATATCAGGTAAGACATAATGAAATATTATTTTAGTTATAATAAAAAATCCTATTCATATTTTTAACTAAAAATATTTATATACCTTAAAATAAATGATCTGTGTGCTCATTTTTTTTTTTTTTTTTTTTTTTTTTTTTGTCACAGCTCCAATTATAATTTAAAGTGTTAATGCTGGAACATATTATTCTATAATAATATTAAAATATTATTATTACCTACCTAGTTATATATTTAAATTTTCTCAATATCCATGGTCTTATAAATGTTATTTAAAATATTGTTTATAGCCTTATAGGTAATAAAATAAATATAAAATATCAATATTATAATTTATAATAACATACATTGTGATATTGTACAGTAAAAACTATTTATTCATTTTCTAACTATACCTACTTCGAAAACATCACTAAATGTTTTATATAATATATTAATATTATAGCCATATAGATATAAGTATACATAATATTATATTTTTTCATTTAGTGAAATACCTATAATTTATATATCAGTAAATAACCGTTTTTTTAATGAACAACATTTTTGCGAGTAGTTTTTAATTTATTACAATATTACAATAGTATTCAGTTGATATAAATAATTTTTAAGTTCAATATAAAACAACTATTTTAATAGCAGTTCTGTGTTAAATTAAATTACCTATTATATTATTTTGTATTAATAATTTAATAATTTTCTAACAATAATAATACATTTGTGTAGCGCAAAAAGCGTAAAAATTATTATTATAGTATTGTTAATTTTACAATTATAAATAGGCCTATATTATATTATATAACTGAATGATTTTAAATAGTTAACTTGTTAGATTATTTAGTTGTAATTAATTAAAATAAATTATTAGTTAGATTAAAAACAAAATAACTTTTTAACATTACTAGATGACTGTCTATACTAAACTGTTTATACATCATGAATACTTACCCAATTTTTTGATTTTTAGTAATATTAATATTGTTTATAATAATATTAATATTTGTCGATAGTTATCTGTTTAATATATTAAAAAACTTAATGTTAAAAAATTGCAAGGAAAAGGTCAATTTCGTATTTTTGCCACTTGTGCTGGTCATCGTAGACAGCGCCCTTTATGTGATTTAAAATTAAGGCACCCCTTGGCCCGGGTCTGGTTGTCCTATACGTTAATCGATCAATGGTCGTTTTGTACCGCGGTCGTCTGTCATAAAAATTTGATAATTTTCCTCCGATTTCTGACGCATATTATACGTATAAATTCAATCATTACTTTACACATAAAAAATAATATACCTAATGTGTAAAGTTCAAAGTTGTCAACATAATATTTTTTAATGAATTGATTTGTCTACTCTGTACTAAGATGTAATAATAATAGTACATTTTTATAAATTATACCTATAAACTTATACCCACCTACTTATTATTTAAATATTAAAATGACATACTTTGTCTTTGACCTTTGTGTAGGTACCTAATTAAAAAAAGTGAAAATGCAAACGTCCAAAATATAACTAACACAAAATTGGAAATCATTTAATATGATAATATGGACGACGTTTTTTTGTTATTTGGCTATAATAATCATTTAGTAATAATATCCTTTTTTTTTCTTACTTAGAGACGGTTGCCAAACTAAACGCTTTAGCAGAAGTGACGGATGCGTTAGCTATTATATGTTCATTGTACCATTTGCTGAAAATGTCCATTGGATTTTTCGAAGTTGTATTAATTTTGTGTAAATCACTCTCTTCGTTGAAAGGTGCAACCTATATAAACATTTTTTTTTTCAAATTTTTAATAATTACGTAACAAGTAAGTAAAAAAAAAAAAATCTATATTTGATATGTCCTAATAATATACTTGTATATAATAATTTAGTCCTATAAAAAAATAAGATTACCCTCAGCTTAAAAAAGTTATAACTTTATAAGTAAATATTTGATATTTATATTTTGTTTAGAAAACAATCTTATTGGTATAATAATACATACTCGTGTTTTATGATTTACAATGATATATTATGAAATCAGTTTGTTTAAATAAAATATAATATATACGTAGATATTTTTCATAATTAAAATATACGTTCGAATAATTTTAATTTAAATGTTGTTTTAAGTTTTTGTGTTTCACAATATAATTATTATATTGTATTTTTTCATCTCACACAGCCTTAAATATTTATATGATACGTTTTAATATATCTACTTGTAATGTTATTGTATCATTGGCGTATTTAATAATTTCTATAATATTTGATATTAATTTAAAAATAAGCTGTTTCAGTGCCCCACCCTGTATATTATATATTATTATACTTATTAAATTATGAATATCTATTAGAAAATTTAATTATTAATATTTTAAAAATAATACCGTCGACGGATTTCGCAAGTATTTAATGTATAAATATAAAATAATGTATTCATCACGAACTGTTTTAATGTATACATATATTTAAATTTGTATGTCATTCGCGCATTGTCCGTGAAAATACCGGATGATATACCTATTACCTGGTATATACCTGTAATATAAAAACGCAAATAATTTGTCAAACCGAAAACAAATTATTATTAATGAAAGTAAAAAATAAAAATAAATATAGTTCCCGGATGATTATAAAGACGATGAGATCCATATTTAGTAAAATATCCATCAAAAAAACGTCGTGATGGCTAGTTTTTACGACTAATAGACTATAGACGGTATGATTTATAGATTTATTCAATACGTTTAACGTTTTTAGTCAATGCATAGAATTATTATAATATTTTATTTTATAGTTGTTTCGTTTCCGACGCACGAACGCTACATTATTTAATATAATAATTTATCATCACCCCACGATCCAAACTTTAAATTTTAAAATAATTTATTGCACCGATCATATAAATTATTTTGAATAAAAATATTACGTTTATATTTTATATATTATTATTATGCATTTATGCATTTGCAAAATACTATAACTTCCTTAGTACAATGTAAACATAATATAATATTTATATATATATATTATTGTCTTAATGTGTTGTATAAGGTATAACCTCAATAATTTACCGATAAACATTGTGTATCGAGTCGTCCTGCTTCGGTTAACGATAGGTTTGAACTTAAACGCGGTTCACATGGGAAAAATCAAAATATTTTATTCTTGTAACTTAAGCCTTCGTTAAATAATAAGCGCGACTTTATAATAAAATATTTCCCGAGGACAAACAACAGTCACTTTTCGCTCGACAGGTGCAATCGACATTGGTAAATCGATATTTGCAAATGTCACACAAGAAAAATTTACCGGCATTTTTATTTTTTTTGGTTCGCCAACAAAAAAAAAAAAAAAAAAAAAAAAAAAACACTATGAATTAACGAATATTACGTATGTACGTATAATATACTTGTATATGGGAAAGAAACAAATCAATATCTACCAAAATACCGAGTGATTAAATTATTCGGATATTTAACTGCAATAATGGCCGACAATTATTATATAATAATGAAACGGAATAAAATTTGTCGTTTTTATTAATTTATTTTACAATTTTACTATGGGTGAAATGTATATACTTAATACTTCTATAATATTTTAAGGTATCTCTTATTGCAACTGTAACATTATATTCGTGTTCAACCGGGTCGACTGTTTTATTTTTTTCACGTTCTCACTTCCCGTTTATAATTGTAATATTTTACATTAGTTATACTCATACTTATTGTATTATTTTGTAAAATATCTTCGTGTGATATGTTTATAAGTTTCTTAAGCAGAAAACTAACTAATATAATTATTATTTTATTATAATTATATAATTATAATACTCGTTAGTCGTTACTAAATAACGTTTACCTAGCCATAATATATAAAATAATAATATTTTGTTTTTGACTACGGTTGAATTCAAATTACGCGCGTTTAAGTCAAAATCATTAAAATCAAATATACCAAATGCACATTTTAAGTACCAATATAAAATGTTAAATTTCAAATTGATATCCAACTTGAATAGTAATTGTCATCGCGCAAGTGATACCTTTTAGTAGGTATGTAATTAATTAATTATAGCTAGGTATATAATATAATTTTATATCTCGAGTAAAAAACTACTGTACGATATACTAAGACATAACTATGGTACCTAAATACTCAAAATACAATTAACGATTTTACAACACGATAAAAAATTCAAAAATTAGTTTTTTTTTTTTGACATAATAATAATATTCTTACTTGAGCTTGTCGCAAAGAAGAGTAACCTCGAGTGTTAACTAACGTAGTCGCTGCGTGGTTTACGAAACGAGATAATGTTTTCGCTTTCAGCTGAAACGTCGTATAAAAACGATTTGTGAAAAGACAAAACAAAACAAAACGAAATATATATTTTATTAATCACTTTTTTTTATAATATTATGTCCGACGACATATTACAAATTTATTAAGATAATATTTTCGTACCTCGTACCAAGCATATATTACGATATTATGGCACATATAGAAATTATTTCAACTTACCATTCTGAAATTCGTCGTAATACCTAATATTATATTGTTAAGTTTGAAAATATATAATATGATGTTTCGTAAAGTTTATATTTTTATGGACGTTATAATATTATACTTATATTGTGTGTATAGGTACGAAGACGTTAAGTGAACACGAATGTCACTTGGAATAACTCGCCTCAAATAATAAACGCGTTTAACGAGACAATCATCGGTTATACCTAGTGCAATGTTATTATAAAACAAACGTGTCTGTCCATATTGTCGTACGTCATATTCACATAATAATATACTTAATTTAATTATGGAATTTAGGCCAATAATCGGAAAATATATGCACATAGATCGTATTCCACAGCACGGTATAATATATTACATTATATTATGTGTAGGTAAATGCACATATAACTATGTAATATGATGGTGTAATTACACAAATACTTATCCGAGTTATTGTCGGGCTTCTTCGGTAGAAAATATATTATTGTTATTATGTAAGATTTAGGTACCGAACGTCGCACGCGGATCACAAAAAAAAAAAAAAAAAAAAAAAAAAAACAAGGGAAGGAATACTGGTGTGGAATGTATACATGCAGGTATAAAGAGGAGATAGTGTTAAATTTTAATTAACATTTGAATGCAATGATAAATTATTACCCATTCTAAAAACGATTTTAAGGGAAGTCCATCAGATAATATATTATGTATTAATTAAAATTTTTACATTTATCAGTCTCTACGTTCAATATAATATATATGATATACCCATACGACCCTTAAATTAGTCATCTAAATACCAAAATCAGACAGTACTATTCGCTCAGAATCGTTTATCGAATGTAATGATTTTATCATATAGCAAACAAATGTTAATCAAAATTTAACACTATCCTTTTTAGTTTTTACACATCAGTATCCCTTCCCTTGTTTTTTATGTTTTTTTTAGGAAATATTCAAAATTCTATAATTTGTAGAAAAATGAACGTTACGGTTCCAAAATTGTATCATAATATATATTATATAGGTATAGGTAGTACCTATGTGAATACCCCCAAAAAAATGTCAGGTCTCTATGTTCAAAATGTCGTTTTTTCATTATTTTTTGATCGTTTTTTCCTATCGCATATGGTCAATTTTAAGAAATTCGAAAAATGATCTAAACAAAGTACAAACTACATCCACTTTCCAACCGGAAACATATTCTGCTATTCGTGAAAATCGGATCATTATTTCGGGTAGAAAATATACTTATATCATTGTAAAACCAATAGATATTCGTTTCGCTAAAAATCTAAAAACGTTTAATAAATTATAAACATAATACCATTGATTATGTATACTGAATGATATTATCTATTCGTACTTGTAATAATGTAATTTTTATTTTCAAAAGTAATATAAAAAGTATGATTTTTCCTTAAATCATACGTATTATGTAATAAACATATTTTCGAAATTATTATGTAATGAATATTAAACGCAGTTTCTTCGTATTGTTGTAACATAATAATATTATAGTAGGTATAGAAACTTACTTACCGATATAGTAAAATTGATATAATATAATATCGGTTTTATATTATTCGCTCTAATAAATTATAAAATATGTTTATAATTTCTATTTTATTAGTTAGAAACTATATGAAACGATATCAAATTTAAAACTTTATTTAAAAGTATACCTATCTAAATTACAATAAAATAGATTAATCCGACATTATTATATAGGCAAACACTCGATTTTTTTTCTGAATTATCAGACTTTTTTTTTTTTTGGTAAATAAATGCGTTTAATTAAAAACTATAATAAATAATAATATTTAAGTTGATATGAATAGTTATATTATATTATGAATGTAGGAGTATAACAATCGTTAACGATTTTCGATAAAAATGAAACAGTAAATATGAAACAAATTAAAAAATTCTTACGTTTAGACGATTTTCAATTCGGAAAAATATCGCGATAGTATATACTCGTAATAACAAAATATTCAAAAACATTTTTTGATGATGGGAAAAAATCATTTTGAAACATCAGACATTAGGTATTGGTAACTATTATTAGGTTATTGGTTAACTGGTAATTATGTGTCTATTTAAATTTTAACCAATACATTTAAGTAAATATACCATCGTCCGACATTCGCCTATTAAATATCAATAAATAATAATTTATTATATTTAATAAAAATGATAATTTTAATTAAATATTTCTTTAAAAATTAAATGAATATGTACGCTATTGGAAAACGTATATTTATACCATAATATTATTATTATGTATATTGGTAGGTACGTCGATAATGGATTGTACATTTGTACGAGTACCTATATCAAATTGAATTTTTCTCACGTAGGTATAACTATTATGGTATGGTACACTTATTCGTATTTTTCCATTTCCAAAATTTTTATCTGTTAGACGACTGTACTATATTTAATATAGGTACCTACTACTGTACTAGCCTTTTTTTTTTTCTTTTTTTTTACCTGTTAATTGGATTATATAGCAGCAGCAGTAGTAGCATTATATAATGTTGTATACATAAATGGTTTGCTTGCCAAGGTCATTGAAATAAAAATTAATTCCCTATATCAAATTATCATTTGATTAAAATTTTGATATTTTTTTTGAAAAATTTAAATTTTTAAAACGCAAAATTTAATCACACATAATATAGGGACCATATACTATATAGTACATATAATACATATAGTACATAAATGAAACCCTTATAAAATTTTCAAAGCTCAAAGTTCAATATAATTGCTCATAAAATCCCTTGACACCTAAATGCCAATATCATAAAAAATTTTGTCAATTTTATTTATCATTACCTATTGTAAAATATTGAAATACAATAGGAAGAATCCATATAAATAATTTAAATATTAATTTTACTAAAGTTTCAACTTGAAACAACTATAAAAAAATTGATTCTTGATATTATCAAAATAAGAATGTTATTCACATAAAAATCTAGGTACTGCAAAAAGAAAAGCACAAAACATATAAAATGTAGGTAAATAGTTTTTTTTTTTTTTTTTTTTAATTAGGTACCTCTTGTAATTTTTTAAAATTAATTTATAAATTACAAATTCATGGGATTCAAATCGCAAATGACATATCCCTGGCAAAGTGGCAAAAGTATATAGGCGACATTGGCATTAATAATAATGGTTACTTCTAAATATTTTTATTAAATAATAAGTAAAATATGAATGTAATTTTTGAAAATGTATTAATTTTGTTGATTAATATGGCACAAAAATTGATTTGATTAATTTTTTTTTTGAAATTCAGGGAATGTCATTAATCTTCGAAGAAAAGAAAACCTACCCCCTATCAGTGTAGTCATGAAAAAGTGTTTACAGACTGAAAAAAAAAAAAAACACAAAATCATTGTAGAACCAATAGATTTTTTGCTTCGTTCGAAATCTAAAACTATTATTTAAATCTAAAAATCTAAAATAAGAAATATTCTTAACCTTAATACATCTGTAGTTTTAGCCAATTTAGTTAATAGGAAATACACATATATTTTACATAATATTACTTTCAGTTTTAACTTATTATAATGTAGTTTTTTTTTTATAAAATACAACCAATAAAGATAATACATTAGTCGGTATTTATTTATCGTAACTTAAAAGTTTACCATATTACATTAAATAGATCATAGATACAATGTCAAACAATATTTACAATAACCAATAAAATATAAAATTATATGGATAATGTAATCATAAGTTGTCTCCTTTTGTCTAAAGTAAATATAATTTAATTTAAAAGAAGTTACATTAAAGTCTTTTATAAATAGGTATAAATTATGATTATAAAATTATACACTAATGGAATATAGTATATAGGAAGTAAATATTAAAAAAGTAATTTATTTATAAAAATGAAAAAAAAAATAGTAGTTATTTATGTATATTTTATGCTACATAAAAAAAAAAAAATAAAAAAAAATAAAATAAAATGTATTTATCATTAACCTATAAAATAAAGTAAACTAATTAAAAACAATATTATTACATACACTTAAATAAAAA
Source organism: Tetraneura akinire (assembly GCA_021307375.1). Lineage (NCBI taxonomy): Eukaryota > Metazoa > Arthropoda > Insecta > Hemiptera > Aphididae > Tetraneura > Tetraneura akinire. Next base: position 6,752,678 of record JAIUCT010000012.1, on the reverse strand, counting down.
AAATACAATATCAGTGAAATATTTTAAATTATAGGTAATATGTCATAGTTTGTAATTGATATATTTACCTATAATTTATTCATATGATATATTATATTATGTTATACAGACTTTTAGTTACTAAGTATTTTTATAAAAATAATCTTAAGTGTAAAAAAAGAAAAATTATATAATATAAAAACTATAAAGTAATAATAATAAACTAAAAAGCCTATAAAATTTGACATTAGGTGATTTTATGAAAACATTTGATTATAATTTAGGTAATATTATTGTAATAAATAATAATTTGATTATATTATATAAATTAGGATATATTTTATTTAAGCAAAAGTTTGTTTTTTTAATTACTTATAGTAATATTTTTATTTTTTACTTCTAATTTAGTTTTAAATTATATCTTATTAATCTACTTATATAAATTATAAATATACATTTATGTGTATATTTATAACAAGTGAATTGTTATACATTATAATTAATTGTATGAAAATTAAATGTTTATACTCATAAATGTTCTAATAAATATTTTATGCTAGTTAAAAAACAAAAATGTATACATATATTTATACGCTTGTATGTATATATGAATTTTACAATTTAAAACCAATTAGTTATGTAAGTTTTTGATATATTAAAAAAAAATATGTATTATGAAAGAATACATAAGGGGGATGTCATAAACTGGAAAAACGAAAATGTATTTTATTTTATTTTAATTATAATAAAAAACATATTTATTATGTTGTACTTTATTTTTAATTTATTTTATCACTTAATTTAATTTCTAAACAATATATCTAAACTTACATGTTATTTTGATGTTTTGATGAATGTTCCAAGTTAAAAGTTAAAAAAAGAGGACATATCACCCATTATACCCACTATGTATGCCACTGATAATATTTATTAAAAAACTATTACATATTTTTAACGAATTAATATCTCATGTAATACAAAACAATATTTTGTAAACATTATATATTGTAATAAGTTGTACATTTTTGAGTATATAACTGTAATTTTTTTTATATAGTGTTAATATATTGATCAAAAATTAAATTGTCTTAAAATTAATTAGACTTCACATAAATAGTTAATCTTCTACAATGGTATCATCATCTTGTAGAAGAGTTTGTTTTTCTGGGCTGGGAATTCTGACATAAATAAAATTTATTAATTTATTAATAAAATTAAATAAATTAAAGTTTATACCTATGCGATTCCATTTGACGTCTTCTTTTAATATTCAAATTTAATGGTCCATTATACATAGAATCCAAAGTCCACAAAATAGCAGTAAATAACAAAGCAACTAAAATTGAATAAAATATAATTTATTTATTATTACTTAAAAATGTATTAGTTAAATCATAGGCAGCACTTGTAGAATATAATGGAGTACAAAAACTACCCGTGGGATTCCCTTAAAATATCTAACAAATATATTATCAATACATACGAGTATAACAAAAATATAAAAATACTAATGTTTTTGATGATATTAAAAATGCTATAATCTAATATTGCATAACCAATATTATCCAATCATCTAGTCTATAACAATGTAATAAAATACATCTAATTTAGGCAAAATAATAATAAACAATTTTATAACACTTTATTTCATAACACGCTATAAAATTTGAAATGCATTTATTATACATTTTATATTTGTAGTGTTCTAAAATACACTATTTAGGAATTTGTTATAATAACAGTACATACTATAAGATTTACTTAAATATTTTTGTCTTTGAAGCAAATGATACTTCTACCCCCTCAAAATAATTCTTTAGGGTGCAATGCAGTTAAATGATTATTAATATCCCTGCGGGTGGGGATTAGAATACACCTGTTCATGCCAGTCGTAAAAGGCGACAAAAATGAACCAAACAATGGGCAGTAACGTTGTTTGTATCAAGTATAGATTTGTCTATACTTGAATAGCACCTCATAGAAATATGAGTTGCTACTGTGATGCAGAAGGCAAGGGGATACCATTGCATTACTATTCCCAACACACAAACATGATACGCTCTTCTAGTAATATAAAAAGTACTAATCATGAACCAGGATACTCAAGATTTGGTAGGAAAAATAATGAGGCTTCTTAGGTCGTCAATAAACAAAAACCTCATCATAAAACGTACAAAACAGTCAAACCAAAATAAACAAAACATATTGAATATAGGAACATGGAACGTAACAATGATGCTAAGAGCAGGGAAGCTAGAAGAAGTAAAAAACATAATGATTAAAAAGAACAGTTATTCTAGGTCTATGTGAAACCAGATGGCAAGGCAATGGTGATTTCAACAATGATTCAGAGTTATATCAAGTGGTGGTATTTTTCAATAACAGAGAGATGCATAGATGGCAGAGAATATAGTTAACTGGCTACATGTGAATGATAGAATATTGCTGATAAAAATAAAAACTTAGGAAGGTAGTCTTGTTTTTCAACATTAAATAGTACAGAGCAAGAATTAGAAAGTATGTATGAACAAATTGAAGATATCTTGAAACTTACTAGGGCAGGTGATAGATTAATAATTATGGGAAATTTTACTGCCATAATTGGTAAAGATTATGATGACAAGGGATCAGGAAAATTCGGTTTAAGATCTAGGAATTAAAGAGGAGAAAGATTACTTGATTTCTGCAATCAGTACAACTTAATAGCACAAAACACAATGTTCGAAGTACCAAAAATAAGAAGGTACATGTAGATCTCTCCAAGTGAGATAAACTGATACCAAATAGACTACTTTGCCATAGCTACCCAGGTGAGAAAATTGACAGTGACCACAAATTAATAATAGCTAATTGTTGTTTAAAATGTTCAAAGTATAGGTAGCATCTAGTAAAAAGTAAAAACCTATTAAAATGGAACTTTCAGAGTTTAAAGAAAGCAGAAATAAAAGAATTGTTTGCAAAGAGCACAAAGGAAAATGTAAAAAAAAAATAGATGGTCAAAATGATTGAAATTCAATAAAAGAAGTTATACTAAATATAGTCAATACAACGTTGAAAAGAGAGGCAATGATTCCTAGGAAACCATGGATAACAAAAAATACTGGATTTGATCAAAGAAAGGAACAATTATAAGTAAAAAGGAAATCATCAACAATACCAAAAAACAAAAAACTTTATAACAGAATGTAGAGAAGTCCCTTTACTTGACATTTTTATTGAATGTGCCATTAAAAAATTTAAAGAAAAAACAAAAAGTGTGAAAGTAAATGAAAGACAGATACACAGCATACGGTTTGCAGATGATATAGCCATAGTAGCCAAAAGTGAGTGAGATTTGAGTAATATCTTGAAAATTTTATCATTTGCACTGGTCCAATTAAATATAAATTCTAAAAAAACAAAAATACTAATAATAAACAAACATGGAAAAGAAATGCAAAGAATTATTTGTTTACATTGCACCACACCTATTGAAGAAGTTAAACCATTCTGCTAAATAAGCAACCGTATCACACAGGATAATAAATACACAATAGAAATAAAAAGAAAAAAAGCTTTATCCAAGTAAGCTTTCATTAAGAAACAAAATCTTTTAACAAACAGACATTTATCAATTAAAATAAGGAAGCTATTTATTAAAACGTATGTTTAGAGTGTAGCGTTATATGGTAGTGAATCTTGAACCTTAAGCACTATAAATAAAAGAAGTAAGAAGCATTAGAGATGTGGACATGGAGAAAAATGATGAAGATCAACAGGAAAGAAAGGAAATCGAACGTGAAAGTGATAAATATGATAGAAGAACCAAGACAAATGATCAGAATGATGGAAATAAGAAAAACAAAGTTATTGGGACACATTATGAGACATAACACGTTAACAACAAATATTATGGAGGGAAGATAAACGGGACAAGAGGAATAGGACGGCCGAGAAAAACAAATCTGGGGGATATCAAGAAACTACTATCTTATATAAGCTAGCACGTAGAAAAGAAGATTGATTGAAGCGACAAGGTGAAGCCTGTAGACAATTTAAAAAAAATATTAATATGTAAACATTATTTATTTTATTTTTGTTTCTTATGTGTTATTCTTAATAAATAATTAACTTTATATGTACAATGTACTTTGAATAAAGAACTTTTATTAGCATCAAATATAAATTTAACTAACAGTCAAAACTTCTAAATAAAATTAGTTTTATTTATTATGTCCAATTAATTTTGGTTAATAAAATATTTATTTGTGACCAAGTCATTTTAGACAATTATTAATTATATTATTATTTTTTAAAATTATTTAAAATTACCTGATAGTAAAAGGCAGAAAAACAATTCCACCATGTAGTAACCATCTGTATCAACTATTTTACCCGCTAATAAAGTGACAACAGCAAGTCCAAGATTTTCAACAGACTGAGCTCTATAATTTTTAATAAATATTGAATAATTATTATTAATTTATTAAGTAATAAATATTTACATAATCATTTTAATTAATTAATAAATAATTAATATACAAAATAATTAATAATATATATTTTTATTCATTAATATTATAATATATTCACTATATTCATAATTTAAAAACATATTAATGACTTACATTCCATAAGCTGTTCCAATTTGATGTTCAGGAACAATCATTGCAATTAGAGGCCATAATGCACTTGCTAACATTGAATAAGACAACCCCATCATTAACTATAGTTTTACAAGTAAAATTAATAATTATCTAATAACAAAAATACAAGTATAATATTCTTACCATAGCAATATAAGGGTTAATAAATGTAAATGTCAAGAGAAAATGTGAAATTAATGTACCGAGAATTGATGAAAATACCCAGAACAAATTTCTTCCAGTTTTATCAATAACTAAGCCCAATCCTGGTGCACAAACAGCTGATATGATGTAAATAATTCCATTAATAAAATTAGCAGCATCAGGTGAAAAATTATACTTTTTCTCAAAAAATACTCTGAAAATAATATATATATAGTAAACATATATAAATAAACTTTAGTCACATGTACATATTTATTACATATAGGTTTTCATATATTTGCCAACTAAATTTTAGAATTTTATAAACTTTAATATAAATTTCTTTAAAAATTAATTTAAATAATTAAAAGAAATTTTGGTAAAATGATCATAAAAGATTATTTTATTATTAATATATAAAAATACATTAAATCTATTTTGTTTAATATAAATAATATATAAAAAATATTTTTTTATTTAAATAAAGCTCAATGAAGTTACTATAATTATACCATAAATTAAAATTAATGTGTTTTAAGTCTGCATATAAATGCATTTTATTAATAATACATAACATTATAACAATGCATTGTTTATATTTTTTATAATATACATTTCATATTCATTATTACTAGGGCCCGGATTTAAATGCATTTAAAACCATACAAATATGCTCTAAAAAATAGCCAAAAATGCCCTTAAAAAAATACATTTTACCATAAAAATTACTTTAAATATGAAAAAATGACCTTAAAATGCCGGATATATTATAGTATTTAATTTATAAATAAGATATAATTATTATTTATTATTTTATTGAAAAATAAAATGAAAATTTCAAAATGATGACATAATGATGACATGCATATATTTTGGATTTTTGGCCATTTTAGAGAAATATTATTCAATCTAAACATAAAATATAAAATAAAATTTATGTAAAATTAAAATTCTAAGTACTATTGTACTTACTAAATTTTGAGCATTGCATTGAACAATAATAATTTATCATTAGATAATATTTTGAATATAGGCTAAATTTTATCGTTATTGAACACATATGCATTAAAAAAATAAAAACCAATAAAATGACTCAATAATGCTAAAAATGTTATAAAAATGGAAAAACAACGAAATATGCAAAAAAATGCAAAATAAAATTTGTAGCTTTGAAACCCTTGTTATATGAAACGAATTATGTACTTAATCAACCAGAGCCTTAGATCAACCAAAAAAATATAGACTTTGCATTGAAATCCGGGCCCTAATTATTACACATACGTTATACGAGTATATTCTGTATACAGAAATTTATTTAATTACTTGTTTATTCATATATTATAAAAACTGAAATACTCTTATAAAAAGAGTAAAATTATTCTATTGAAATAATAGAGATGTGAATATAGTAATGTTTTATATAAAAAAAAATATATTACCTAATTTTAACAATAAACATAATATGTATGAAACTTACTTTCCTAATGCAACAAATGGAAATATTGATGTATAATAACAAACAATAATAATTGAAACAAGCCAAAAGACCTTTGGAAAATATTGGACATCAGTTATTTTTACAGCATCTGCCGCGTCAGGCACTTTTCGATGAAGCAATCTTTCAGCCCTTTTATCTTGCCAAGCAAGTAATAAGGCACTTATCAATGACATAAGGCATGTTAAACTTGCTAAATTTAAAAATAATTAATTAATTTGATTAAATTCATAATTCATCTTAAATACATACCAATTAATAAAACAACAGATAAACTCTGATAGTTTGGAATACTTAAATGATTTTTCACAAACCGATATAATGGTTCCATAACTATAAAATTTACTGTTGAACCAAGTCTAGCAAAACTCAATTGAAATCCGAATACCATATTGAGTTCTTTTCCTTTGAACCATAATACAGCATAATTATTTTGTGCCACAGCCAAAGATTCACCGCCAATTCTATTTATTCAAATTAAGCCATATAAATAATAATCAAAAATAATTTGATATAATGTGAACATAATGATATATAAATTTAATTTCATGTTTGTCTATTTTAATCAATAATCATTCATAATAAAATTTAATATATTAATCTTAGGTTATAATTATTATTTATTATAAATAATATTCTCTAATAACAATTTTCATCTACCTTTATTAAGTATACTTTTTATAATAGAATTATTGGTACTAGTAGTACAAAAAATAATAGGAATTTCTTATGGTGATTTATGATATGTATAGTTTTTAGAAAAGTATAGAAAAAAGCCACTAGAATATTGATTGCAATTTCATAGTATTACATTCTTCCATTTTTATTTAACTGTGTAGTGAGTGTAAAGAGAGTTGGAAAATGATAAACATATAAGTTATATAAAAATTTATAACTGACATACACAATGGTTATTGCAGTATTTATAACAATTCCATAAATGTTATCCATAAAAAAAAAACAAAGATAATATTTAAAGATAATACTTATAAAGCATTAAAAATAATAAAATAACTTATTAAAACTTTATAGCTTCACATTAACAAAGATTATTGATATTACAAACATAAACATGTCTACTAAAATTAAATTAATTATTAAACATTTTAAATTCTTTAGACAAGAACATTTAATTTAAGTTTTATAAACAATTATTGAACCATAATATAATAATTTTGTATTTTATTAATAATTAACTAAGTCATAAAGTTATAGTATATTGAAAAAAATCTTATAACCATAATAAATTGTTCAAAATTGTAAAACTAACATGAGTTACCATTATGAGAAGATTTAATAAAAAGTGATTACCCAAAAACAAGTCGACCAAGTACCATAACCCAAAGATTGTTTATGTATGCACCACTAGCAAATAGTATTTGACCAACAACAACCAATAATGCATAAATAATAGTTCCTAGACGTATCCCAAAAACACTGAAAATAAAATAGAAAAAACAATAAGATTCAAAACAAAATACATAGGTATATAAAAGTATAGATCATAACACCTGTCAATTAAAAATCCTCCAACAAAACACATAATAACGTTAGGCCATGAGTACCATGAATATAAATAAACAAATTGGGAAGTTGATAAATCCAAATCTTGTATAAAATTGTCTTGTAATGCTCCAGGATTGTCAAAACAAAAATATGAACCTAAATAAAACAAATAATTTTAAAATGTTTATGATAAAAATAATATTAACACTTACCAAATCCTATTAAACACATAAAAAATAAAGCCAAAAGTCGTTGAAAAATATGACTTGGATGTGTCCATGTTACTTTATAATCGTCTTGATTGTTTTCTATTTCAGAAGATGTTGATGGCTGAGACTCTACCATTTTGAAAACTTTGAAATTAACTGGAAAAATTACAATTATATTACACCTATACAAAAATTACTTAAAAAAAAAAACCATCTATAATATTATATACATAATACGAGTATATTGCATATGCTAATGTATTTATGGAAGTATTTGGTTTTGGTAATTAAAAAAACTAGTATAAATAGGTAGGTATTATAATAAAATATTGAAACTTATTAAAACAGAGTATTATTTATAATAATCTTGATATTATATATATTATATTTACAAATGCCTAGTTTAGTTATTCATTTTATATATAAATAAAAATAGGGTATAGGTAGGTATAGTTAAGTAAGATTATTTACACGGTAAAAAATAATTTATTACATTTTTACAACTGTGTTAATTATTAACATATATTGTGCCTGAATACTAAAAATATAGTTTACGATATAACACAGAATTCTAAATGAAATAAATAAGTTATAAATAAATAAATAAAATATATATAATATTTATAATAAATAATTTATATCTTGATCATTTTATCACCGGACAAGAAAATATTAATTTCAAACAATACTTACAAATTAAAAAAAAAAAAAATTAATTTCAATTAGGTTGGTTAAAATAAGAATTTGTGAAAACATGTTTAAAAATAACAAATTTTTATTTTATTAATCCTACCATATGGTGATTGTAAATATTACTAATAAAATATTATACTTTTTAACTATTTATATTGGAGTATACACCTTTTCTAATTATTAATTTTTATCATACATAATACAATTTAACATGAATTTAAATACCTATTATTCCTTATATAAACTACCTGCAAATACACAAATATTATTTTAGACATTTACAAAGTATAGAAATTATATTTCATGTGAACTAATTCTATATGGATAATAGTAAAATTTATCCTCGGAATTAAACATTTTTTACGTTTAAATGTACACATACATATATAATTTACTCTATTCCTATACACTCAACATTTCAAATATATTGTTGCTGGTGAAGCACCAACTGTTTAGTTTACGCAAATAATAATGTATTAAAGCTCTACAGTATTATTATTACCTACTAATTAATAATGAAATACCTACCTAACAAATAACAGTTAAAAATTACTAAAAGAGACGAGTCTCACTTAGTTTAATTTATTTAGAAAAAAAAAAATCCATCGTTTTTACAACTACTTTTATTTATTGAACTTTTGACGTTAACGTTTATTGTAACTTATATAATTTTACTTACATTTCTTTTTCTTTAATTCGGTAACGAAATCAACCAATCGACCATAATATATTTGAATTCGTATAATCGGTTTCTTTTAAGCAGTAATATTACGCGTCGTTCGTTCGTAAATACGAAAACTGTTGTGAATAATATAAAAGTATTGCGCGATGGAAAAAGTCAAGTGCGTATAACGTTAGATAATAATAAGAATAACACAATGGGGGTGAGTACTTTTATTAAATAAATAAAATCCTTTGTAATACCATGCTATGTCATTTACTCTTTACTGTTCACTACATGGGGGACAAAAAAAAAAAAAAAAACCATATGTAAAATATTATTATGTATACAGTGATATTATAACATAATGGATTATTATTCAGCACATTTTGTTATCACAATTGCGTTATCAATGATGGCTTTATGATAGGTACAAAATATCAGCTGAACAACAACTTATTGTCAAGAAGAAACGTTCAAGCAAGGTTTATAGAATACACAGGTTGCCTCACTATCGAATTTAATAAAAAGTAGCAGTGGGAAAAATTATGCTATGACGTCATTGCCGGATACTGGATAGTCATACTCGTATAGTCGTATATACAAAATAGGTACTATACTACTATAGTATATTTTAATGTATTCGTTTTTTTAAAGTTACTTTTTATTTAAATACAACTGTCTAAAATCTAAAATAGGCAAGATGTTTTTAAGGGTATACGGCATATACCCATTCAACAATTTAATGGTTTAGCTTATACCTACCATTTACATTGTCCACCATCCACTAAAAAAAAATTAAAATACTACATGTAGGCAGGGTTGGGCAAGTTACAACTTGTTACAAGTTACATTCATTTTGAGTATCTAGTTACAAGTTAAAAGCTACAATTAATTAATGTAATCGGTTACAAGTTACAGTTACGTAACTTTTCGGTAAAGTTACATTGTATAAGTTACAAGTTACTTATATTCAAAAATATATTGTGTGTTGGTGTGTACCTAATATAAATTACATTTGGTAGTAGTTTATAGCATTTTATTTTTATTAAATATTAATTATTTACAATTTGTTCAAAGTTTCAGACGTAGACAATGCAATAAACAAAAATAATAAAAATAATAATAATACAATATTTAATTTAATACAGTAGGTATGTTTAATTATTTAAATATTTTAAACCATAACATAATAGACAATAGTATAATATATATGAAGGTACATGGTACTCAAATACTTAATAAGAATAATATTGTTATATTAACTGAACAATATGTAATTAGATAAAATATAGAAATAGAATAAAATAAATTTTTGTAGTGTCAATAGGTACCTACTTGTATATAGTTACTATAATTATGTAATTTAAAATATTAAAAAATTATTCATTTCTGAAAATATAAATATTAAATATACAATAGTCAATACCTAACACAAATATACAAATTCAATATATATATATATATATATATGAATTATTATAAAAGTAATTCTCAAAATCCATTAATATTAATTATAATATTATCTGCATATAATTATTATAAAAAGCTTAATTAACATTCATATTAGTTTAATTAATTAATTGGCAACCCGTATAAATATAATATTAGTAGCCTAATATTCCTATACCATGGGCTATCCCGTCTATTCTATAATCAGTGGTATTAGCAAAATAAATTATAATGAAAATTTGTATTATTTGCTAATATATTTTATAATGTTATCATGAAATAGTTTTTATACAGATATATATTTACAAACTATATTATATATATTTACCTAAATGTAACTTTAGGTACTTGTAACTTTTATTACAAGATACAATTAAAATTGTAACCGGTTACTTTTTAAAGTTACTTAAAAATTATGTAACCGATTAAAAGTTAAAAGTTACAATTGTAACTAGGTTACACAACTTTGTTACATGTAACTGATTACTGCCCAATCCCGCATATAGGTAAGCAATATCACGTAAATCTGTTAAAAATATAAAGTAGTAATATATTATATATATTATATTTATGTGAATGACCAAAATTTTATAAAAGTGTTACAAGAAAGTACAAAAATTAAACCTAATACTAGTATTGGCGTATTGCACTTAATGAGTTGTATTAAAAATAAATGTATTTAAAATAAAACTTCATACATAGGTACGAGATACATAACATTTTTAAAAATACACGTTCTGTAAGTTGATGAAAAGCAAAATCACAATTACAAAGACTACAAAAACTTAAAAAAATTATGACTTAAACTATGATATTTTGTACTTTTATAATATAATTATTAAAAATATACATATTATGTAAATAATAAATATTTCAATTTGGTGTCTTTGCCAGTGGCGACACGGTTGTGAATAGTGAATTGTGATATTACGATCCGTGATTATAATTAATAATATCCCTTAACTTCGTAGTATTTTAATTTCTGAGTGCCGAGTAGTTTATGCACATTGGTAGTTTAGTACATGCACATTAGTACATTACGATTACATAAAATAATATTATTAAGTCACATTAACTTTATAATAACATGATCAAGGAAGTTTACAACAATTAAAATTTTTAATTAAAATTGAAATTAAAATAATTTACAAGTAAATATTTATTACCAAGTAGTAACAAACTGGCAAAGTGACAACCAAATTTGAAATTAATAATTACTTATTATATTATAGACTATAGTATATTTATTTATACTATTAACTATTATAGTAATAAAAATAAAAATAATATTAGATATAAATATATAATATTATCCGGCAATGACATCTTTAGATAATGTATGGTACGGAAGGGAATTTGTTTGTTTACATGACTATGAGGCAACCTTCCTGTATATTCTATAAACCTTGACATTCAAGAACTTACATAATATAAGTTATAATCACGGTTGTATATACTAGACACTTTACTAACTAGTAACTATATAGTAGGTAATATCTACTACCGTGCTTATAACAATAGGTACAATAAGCATTAAGCAATAATAATAATTAGCATTAAGAAAATTTAATAACAGGTGACATAATACTATTATGTATAATACGTACAATACTACAATGTTCAAATGATAATAAAATAATATATTTTACTCGTATTATTTGTTTATTTTTTATTTTTTTCGTTGAGAAAATGATTTCTTGCTGAACGTACATTATTAAGTGACGTATTATTGTCTATTTTATATAACCAGCGGCGTCATTTCGGGTCAGGGTGTGCAACGGCACCACTAACTTAAAAATGTTAACAATTGGCCCGCTGTTATAATTAACTTATACGATATGTTTAAATGTTTTTATATATAATAAAGCAAGTTATTTGCAAGTTATTTAAATTTAAATTCTTTAGCCGAACATAGGCGTATTTTAAGTATGAAGTTTTTAAATGGTCTACTATCTAATACCGTTGACTCCTCCGTTCTACTATCTTTAATAAATTTTAAAGTTCCTCAATATCATACCCGATCTACTATGTCCTTCCATATCCCTCATTAAAAAAGCAATTATATGCTAAATGAACAGATTAGGCGCCTTATGTCCATTGCCAATGCGGACCCGTCATTTTTAATTTAAGTATTGTTGTATATTTTTTTTTTTTTTTTTTTTTTTTTTTCCTTTTTCTATAAATATTTTAAGTTTTAAATTATGTATTTTTCAATTATCACTGTATATATAAAGGTAATATTATATTTTCTATACTGTATTAAAGGGCTCAGCCCATATATTATTATAAATAAATAAAAATATAATATAAACAACACTATACTTGTCGGTGCTCAGGGGTAGGTTTTAACACTTGACAAAGGGGTGAGTTAAATTTTTTTGATATTTTCAATACAAATGTAATAGTTAATAGTTATTGATAAAAATATTAGTAAAGTTATTAGGTAGGTATCTCAAATATATTATAAATAATTAAAATTTTAATTACAATTAAACAAATATTATAATGTTAATATTAGTTATAATTCTTCTTATTTTTACTTCTCTTAAAAATGTAGTCATATTTACGCACTAGGCACTACTATGGGTGGATGAAAGACTAAACGATCTCATGGTAGGTACTTAATGTTGAAAAAGAAGAAGTGAACAATATTAACTTAGAAGATGCTGTAGATTTATTTTCTAAACTTAAAAATCATTGATTTCCACTAATTTAAAATTCTTGTTGCATCAACTTAATTTTTGTTATTTATTAATTTATATTATATTATTTCATGTGTGTTACTGTATTCGTTTGCTTAATAATGTACTTATTTGATAAATGTTATTTATCTAGATCATTTTGAATAAAATGCTAAAATGTACATATACGAGTAACTAGTAAGTAATAAATTAAAATTATATGGGCTTTTTTTTTTTTTTTTGCTTTTTGCTGCATTTATCTTCTTCAATAAATAATTAATTCTTTATTGAATCGAGTATTGAGGTTCCTCAATTATTATGAGGAGGTCCCCTTCCTCTGATTGTGGACTGTATAATTGATGTTGAATAATTAATAATATTTGTTGTTACGACATACCTATTATATAATCTTTATTTGTTAAGACGATAAGTATAGTTGTATACAATGAAAGGTATTTACGAGGGATAATTCACGAGGAAAATAATTGTACACTGGATTTCTGAATTCTTAAAGATTTCCTATATATTTCTTAAGATTTCCCTATGAATTCCTAAGAGTTCTCAACTAATTTCAAAGATTTCCTACAGTTTTTCAGTGTTTTATACACAGATTTCCTGTGTAATTTCAAAGATTTCCTACAGATTTCCAGTGTTTTGTACACCGATTTCCTGTCGCAAATTACCCCCCCCCCCCCACCGGGTATATATATATATATATATAAATATAATAAATGTAATATTGAATATATGAATTAATCACAAATGTGTACATATATATAAATATAAATAAATGCCTGTTGGCTAATACATACATAAATAAATGCCTGTTTGCCACTATATGTATTTAATTATAAATGTAAAATTGAATATACGAATTGATCACAACTGTGTAAAAATTTGTCATGTACTGAGCACGTAATAAACGTAAAAAAAACAAAATAGAACCGTTCCCAGTGGAAGGAAAAAAGCAACAAAGCCAACAACGAACACGAACAAAAAATACAAGTTAATACTATAGATATAGAAACAAGAAAAATTATAACCTCAAAAACAAAAATATAATTTTAATTGAATGCACATGTGTAAAAGAAGTGTGGTAGTAAGCGTCGAGAGCGCGCCACCTAAATGGTCGATACATTTATAGTCTTTTAGATTTCACATTGTTTTAGAATCTGAGCGAAGCGAAGAATGTATTGGTTTTACGATGACGTGTGATTTTTTTTTGTTTTTTTTTTTATGTATGAAAACAAAATTACGACCCGAAATAATGCTCCGATTTGCACGAATAGGATATGTTTCCTGTAGGAAAGTGGATGTAGTTGGTATTTTATTTAGGTTATTTTTCGAATTTCTCAAAATTGACCCTAAGCGGTAGAAAAAACGACGAAAAAATGACGAAAAAACGGTATTTTTCACGAAAACTGATATTTCGACGAATTCGATTTTAATATCTCATTATAACTCAAGAAATTTTTAAGTTAGAGACTTAAAAAAAATTTTGGGTGTTCACATAGCTATTATATATATGTGGTAAAATTTTGGAACCGTTATGTTAATTTTTCTACAAAATATTGGACTTTGAATATTTCGTAAAATTCTCGTTTTTTTGTATATAATGTTTGATAAAATTAGCAATATTTGGTATTAAGCTCTGAAAATTTTACTGAAGTATATTTATATATTAATTAACATTAATTCAAAATATTAGAAATATCCCTAGTCTCAATTTTAAAATCTATAGCGCCTAATTATTCACGTCTAAGGTGCAACCCTCATATTAATATATTATATTACCCTTATATTATACTCAGGGGCGTATTTAAACCGGGGCCGCCGGGGCCCCCCAAGGTGTGTCGAAGTTGGGGGCCACAGAACTTTTATTATTATATAGAAAAAAAAAAAATACTGAACATTTTTTTTAAAAAATTATATTGACGTAGAGAAAAATTTGGTCTAAAATACGAAACGAAAAAATATGTTTTATAATTATTATTAGCACATGAATCATTATTGAATAATTTATATTTGTATTATAATTAAATTTCTGTGTTAAAGGGGGCCTCTGTCTTTTATGGCCCTAGGGCCACCAAGTTCCTCACTACGCCACTGATTATACTAATACGTATATTAAATATAGGTTAGTATATATATATTGTGTTGGTGTATATATTGTATATATTATATTTATTACTCAGGTATTTGTTTAGTTATACATTATATAGATGTTAGATATAGGTTAATACTATTATAATGTCTAGACGTCCAGACAGCGAAAGACATTATTTTTACATTAAATTGTATTGTAAGTAATGTTAACACATATACATATATAATATATACAAATATGTCAACATTAGCTACAATACAATTTAATCTCAGAAATTCAATGGCCGGGGTATAATAATCTCAAATAATCTATAATGGAATTTTATAAAATATAAATTGGTTTCAGGATCGGTTAAATGGTCTAACATGTTGACGATCCACAGAGATATTAAATATAACACCCGATGAAGTATTGGATAAAATGGCAAAAAAAAAAAAACACGAAAATTATAATTTATAATTTAAATTGCATATTTTAACATACATAATTATAATATGTATATAATTTTGTTTTATATTATATAATAAATAACTAAAAATAAATATTTAAGCTATACATATTTTTATATAGAACTAAAAAATTTAAATGATAATGTAAATACCATAAAAATAAAATTGTGGAGGACAAAGCTTTCACGAGCCTATAATTGGTTGAAAATGTATATCCCCCTAATCAAAAAAGCTGAGCACGCCACTGTTGTGCCGTGTGGCGTAATTGGGATACAAATTATAGGGGGGGGGGCAAAAAATTTTACTTAAAAAACTAAATTCTGTTAAAAAATCCGTTATATTGCCCAATCTTGCATTAAAATGTAAATCTATATATATACATATAATATCTAGTATCATAGATTAAATATACTATAGATAGGCCACGGGCACGAATTATGATATACAAGGGCAATTCTTGAATCTTGTCGAAGTTTTTGTCGCATTGGTAGTGGCAGCGCCAAGATTTTTAACTAGGGTGGGCCATAATTTGAATAAAAAAATATAATAAGTTCTCTACCCCCCTTACCCATTATACAATGCACATCATTCATTAACTCAAACACATAATTTAATACACATAATTTTTAATATATTAAATTAATATTACAAAAACTATATAGGTAATAACATTTTATAAAATAAAAATAATATTAATATAATATAATATATTATATAAAATATGTATAGGTATATAATATACCTATACATAAAAATAACAATACATTTATTTATTACATAATATATAATATAATATAAATTATAAATTTATAATATGATTGTGATATATAATTACAAATTTACAATTACAATATTATATCAAAATTCATTTTAACACAAATTTTAATTTATTTTTATTTTTATTACATTTTTTTAAATAAATATTTTTATTTAGGTATTAGGTATATGCATATTGCAACTTAATTTATAATATAATAAATGGATTCTAATTTAGAAATTAGAATTTTGACTTAAAAATATAAATATTGTGGTAGATAAATATATTATTACTATAAATAATATATTATTTTAAATTTTTAATATGATTCGCCTATTATTATGAGATTCTGCATAGGTATTTATATTTATAATTTTATCGATATTTAACAATTTTGTTCAGTTTTTTCTATATTTATAATACTTAAACTAGACAGATTATCATGAACCATAGAATTTCTTAAGTAAGTTTTAATACTTTTCATACAAGGAAATGTTCTTTCACATGCTGAGGAGGATACAGGTATTGTTATCGCAATAGTACATAATTTAAATAATTCAGAAAATGCCAATTCATTCTGTACTAAAAAAGTAAAAACTTATGAAATTGATAAACATCTTGTATAATATAATAATTATTATATTTATGATTGTAATGCACTAATGCTTAATTGATTTTTTTATAATTTTTAATTCGGAATTTAATAAATTATGACATTATATGCCTTTAATATAATCATAATAAAATAATACTATTAATATTCTCAAATTTATTATTATATAAAATTAAAAATAATAATAATTTTAGTTGTCAAAATAACATTTACAGTTTTCTTTACACTGTCACTATATTGTTTAATCATTTTTTTTCTTTATACATATACTTTATACAACCTACAGGGGGACCGAGAATATTTTAAGATGGGCCGTGGCCCTCCCAGGCCATCCCTGGCGCCGACACTGCGCATTGGACAAAAGTATTTGTGGCTGATACTAGTGTGGAAAGATACTGGTCTAAAGAGGATATCTAGTGTTGAATTTTTATTTAAGTTTGAATGCATTTAAACCATCCCATTTGAAAAAACTATTTTACATTATTTGCTTCACTCAAAATCTGAAATATGAAATTTTATGTATTTTTAACTTAAACACCCTTTTGGCTTCTTGGTAAACTCTAGAGTCTATGTTATTAAGGTTTATAAATTATTTGGGAAAAAACTATTACATATTGTATATTATAATATTATATTATATTATATTACCAATATTATATTATTGTATATTATTATATTATACCTATAATATTATAAACACACAATTTATACATGACATACACACATATACTATATACTAGAATTTTAGAATAGTTGGTAGAAATTATCTAGCCATATTCGACAAAATTATTAAGTGTTATAAATTATTTTTTTTTATTATTTAAGTTTACAAATTATTTACATTTATATATTACATAGGTATTAAAAGTATAATTATGGAAAAAAGCGAAATTAAATGTCCAACAGGCAACATGTGCAAAAGTTTTTACACAAAAAAAAAAAATTATAGTCACATAGTCGGAATATTCATCATATTGAACTTCACCAGTCAAAAGTACAAAATGTTATATGTACATTTAGTTAGTAAGTAATATCTGAAATAAATAAAAACAGTACAGAACAGACTCTCTAACTTCAAAATTGCCCGAGTTATCGTCAAATTTTGAAATCGAATTCGTCGAAATTTTTGTTTTCCTGAAAATGCCGTTTTTTCGTCGTTTTTTCTATCGCATAGGGTCAATTTTGAAAAATTTGAAAAATGATCTAAATAAAGTGCCAACTACATCCACTTTCCAACCGGAAGCATGTGCTATTCGTGAAAATCAGAGTATTATTTCGGGTAGTACAAACTAAAAGTGTCTTCAGACATAAAAAAAAAAAAAAAATGACGCACATCTTTGTAAAACCAATATATTCTTCACTTCGCTCAAAATCTAAAAATATACCAACACAAAAATGTATAATTATAATAAGTAAACATAAAGAGTGTTTTTTAACATAAAGAGAATTCATTGTATCGTACATGAAAATCACTATTAAATGTCTGGGAGTAAAGATCGTATTAGCGGTCGACAGAAATGAAGTACCTAATGAAGTACATTTTTTGAATCCTCAATGTTATAAAAAATTTAAAAATCATATGTACTTTGATAGGTTTATTTCAAACGCTACCTGTCGTATTATTATTATTGAAACTTAAAAAGACCTTATGAACATTCTGGGTTGCATATCTTATTTTCTTATGTCGTGGACTGTGCAAAGTGTAATATAGGCAACTATCATATGACACTGCAGTATGGTAACTTGGTAAGGTAACTTTACAAAGTTTGCCGAATGTTCTAATAGTACAGAAGTTCTACAATAGGCCCGTGCTATTTTTCATAATTTGTATACGTGCACTATACTCAATGATATTATTACACGTAAGTGAAAAATATTTATTGACGACTGAAATCATTGTACAAATAATGTGAAGAAAACTGTGTTATAAAATTTCATTTTGTTGTTTAATACAATTCAAAACTTTCACATATTCACTTTATTATTTACTATAAAAATGAAATATTTTAATATGACATTTTTAGCTTTCATTCAAATTATTATTTTATGCAGTGGAGTTTATAAAGGTAATTTTAATAAGTATCAAAATATAGTTTTAGGAAGTTAAAGTTGCGAAAAAAACTAAATTATACTTATAAAATTATTTATAATATTAATAAAAAAATAAATAAATATATACATTATACTTTTGTCATATAACTATATAAATATAAGTATGTATTACCTACTATGGTACATATTATAGTAGTACTCGTATGTATATATATAACTAGATATGTGTAAGTATAATAATTTCAAAGATTAGTTTAATAAAAAATATTAAAATAATTTATAATATCTTAATATATCTGTATGTATTATTTATTGTTACATTACAAAATTCACTTAGGTATATTTTATTTTTAAATAATTCTAGCTTGGTGTAGCCCAGAGAGTAAGATATAATACTAATTTATATATTAATTATAAATCAGTATCGTAGGTACTATCGTAGACAGGATTTATCAATAGGAGGATATTAAATATACCTATATTAAAAATAAATTATAAACTTAATCAAATACATTTTAATGAAAAAAAAAAGAAAATGTATATAGATACCTTCTTACTTACTTATGTAATCAGTATCAGTCACTTTGTATCTTAATTGTATAACATAATACATAATGAGATACATAATACAAATTCAAATAATTAGGTTAAATGCGGGATTATGGAAACAATGGCATTGTATTGAGTATAGGACATAGGTGATACTTATGTAAAGCATTGCAGGACATTGTTTAAAGAGATGAAATGAACAATGGAAAAGGGGCGGCTTTCAAGTTTCAACACTCAAAATTACTCTTTCATAATTATGTCGATACATCACTGTATCTGTAGATATAAATAATTAAATAGTAATAGGCTTCATTGTTGGGTATTAATTACAGTTTACCTAAGATTAAGTAATTACCTAAATTGTTATTAGAATTCATGAAATCGCGCGTTTGTATAATTTAAATTTTATATCCTTACATTTTAGTATTTGCCATTAAAACGAACATATTATATAAATAATATATCTATAATATAGTATTGTGCTATAGCCTATAGGTATGTATAGGTATGTTAATCAAAATATATCAATATTATTATTGATTTTTGAATGTTGTTATTCGCATGTGTACATATAAAACCGGTGTTACACTTATTATTATAATTTTATATTAGTTATTCACATACATTAATTTAATAAAAATAAAATTAATATTTTATCGCGGTTTAAAATTAATAAATTTATAGTATTGAAAATTTTAATTCCTATTATGCATTTAAATTTATTATTTTATTAATACACGAAAAAGAGGAAAAAGATAATATTCAAACATTCTAGTATTCTATAAACCTATGTATTATGTTTATGTGTATTCCTATTTCCTAAATAGACTATATAAACTTTTTTAAGGTAAAAAAATAATAAATAGGTACTAAAAAAATATAATACGAAAATTATTATATAATTTAATGTTTTTATATTTACTGTAAATAATTAAAACTAAATATTCATATATATATATATGATACAAAATATTGATATACGTTATAGGTACCTATAGTAGTTTAAAGATAACAATTTAAATAAATTAAATAATTTTAATATTGCAAAATTTCATTGTCAATACATCTAATAACAATTTAAAATGTGTAATTTCTTTAACATTTCAAGAATTTTATGTATACAATTTGTTCCAAAAGAAATGTCAACAACTGAATGTAGAACAGTAGATTCAAGAACCACTTGTGTTTCATTTGCATAGGCAGAGACCCGGTGAAGCCGTATGCCCGTATATAAGTATTAGGTCAATATATATTATAAATTATAGATACGATACAATGAAATATGAGTATCATTTTATCAATACTAAAATGTTTGCTATTAAATATTTAAAACCCCACATTGGGGGTTAAATTTATAATGAAGAATTTGAGAATAACGTATCAGCACTATTAGCAAACGGTTAGCGAGCGTTAAATTTAGATAGTTTCGTTGCGATTCCGCTGTCAATTAATTATTGTTATCAATTTATCATATAAAAATGTTTCATTATATAACATTACACTTAACCCGAATTGATACAACTTGATTATAATATAATGTTTTGTTGAATGAAACAGATATGAAACATTGCAGTTAACATGGAATAATATAATTTAAACACATATATAATATCGAATTTATTTAAATTTAAAAAAGGGAAGGGTGTGGAAGGGATACACAGACGTGAAGAGGATATTTTTATTTATTATATATATATATAGGTATTTAATTGCGTGCCAAAAAGAAGAGCAATGTTGATTGTGAACCGAATTGTGTGCGCGTATTTTTCATAACGGGACTAAACTGCGTGCGCCTGTTTTTCATAACACGTCCGAATTGCGTGCGGAGTGTTTTCAAAACAGGACAGAATTGCGTGCCAAAAAGAAGAACAATGTTGATTGTGAACCGAATTGCGTGCGCTTGTTTTTCATAACACGTCCGTATTGCGTGCGGAGTGTTTTTAAAACAGGACAGAATTGCGTGTCAAAAGAAGAGCAATGGTGATTGACGATTGTGAACCGAACTGCGTGCGCGTATTTTTCAAAACAAGACAAAATTGCGTGCGCCTGTTTTTTATAAAATGTCCGTATTGCATGCGGAGTGTTTTCTAAATAGGACTGAATTGCGTGCCAAAAAGTAGAGCAATGTTGATTGTGAACCGAATTGCGTGCGCTTGTTTTTCATAACGGGACACTGCGTGCGCCTGTTTTTCATAACACGTCATCCGAATTGTGTGCGAAGTGTTTTCAAAACTGGACTAAATTGCGTGCGCATGTTTTTCATAACATGTCCGAATTGCGTGATACATTAAGTATATAGATTATTTTTATTATTATTATTCTTTGTTGGAGTTTTTATTTTTATTCTTCGCTCTTTTGTGTGTGTTATTGCTCAGATTTATTATTTTTATTATACTATTATACATCTCAATAATCGACATCATCGGAATCTTATGAGTAATATTTATTAAAAAATTGAAAATATTTTCCTTGTATGTAAACCATCACCACGAAATCAATTCCGGACACGATGTCATTTTGTCATCCAACCACAAGCCTACCTGTGAAAGCAGTGCGTAAGTCCGCCAGCACCTGGTGATGTATGAGAGGCCGCTCCAGGTCATCGAGAGTTACCATCAACCAACCCAGTTACCATCAATGTCCATAGTTTTTAAGTGTGTCCTGTATGTTTAATTTTAGTTTCTCGATATACATACGAGTATATAGGTAGATTTTGTACAATTGTTTGACCATTGTACGATTAACCGGTCACACAATTCCCCGGTTATAGTTTTCATATTTTTTTTATTTATATATATATATATATATATTTTATTCTTGTCGTCCTCATTTTTCGTTTAATTGTTCTTCGTTGTGAATTATTAAAATTCACTGGTCCTTCACCTTCTTCGTTTCTCGTACACGTTTTTGGTCCTTTGGGCCGGATCAAGGTCTACAAACCGTGACCGCTCATGTACAGTCCACTCTACTCATATTATTTTTATAAATTAAATGTTATCATTTATTTCTTATTTTTTGTTTCAAAATCGTTAAATCATTAAAGAAGGAAACGAAATGACTGAGGTATCCACTCGGTATATTGATGCCAAACCTCGTGTAGTCCATGCAATAAACAGAGTTACTACTTTCGTAAAAGCCTCAGTAGAATTTAATAATGATCACACTAATGTTGGGAAATGAGCCAAAATAAAGCAAATGTTATGTGAACTGAATTCTATACGTCATCATGTAGAAGAGGATGTCTACATCATGGAATCTTCTGTGGGAAATAATACTGCACCACCTGAAATTCTTGATAATAAATGTAGTAATTCGTTAATAGATTCATTTGATAATCTTTTCTACGAACTTGCGGCATTTGCTGACGTTCATAACTATTCATTATCTCCTCAATTAGAATTATTTTCGTCTTTAAACGCTACTAGAAATCAAACTGAAAGTTCGAACAATTTATTAATGTTCCAATTTCCTAAACGAAAGTTTTTTACTTTTAACGGCAACATGACAGAATGGAAGGGTTTGAAGATTTGTTCACATTTATATTATCATATGTTCCAGAACTTCCGGACGTTGAGCGTTTTGAATATTTGAAAACTTTTAATAATTAAATTATTAAATAAGATGTTATCTGAATTAATTTAGACTATTAAAACGATATGTTTCATTGTCAAAAAGCAGTGGTTTCATATTATTTCATTTTTAGCAAAGAATATTTTAAATTATTTCGTTATTGAAATCAAACCAAAATTAGGTTAGGTTAGTTATTTTTGATTCTATAATAATAAATAATGAGCGATTCTATATCAAATAAACAAATAGTAAACAATTTTATTTTTCTGTTATATAATAAGTAACCGCAATGTGTGTTTATTCAATAAAATAGTAATAAGTTAAAAAAAATCACCGAATTATAAAACCACAAACTTCATGTATTTTAGAATACTTTGTCCAGTTACGGGTTACAAATACAATATAATAATAAACATTTATTAAAAAAATATATATATATATATTGGAATAATAATATATTAAAAAGTGATTAAAAATATATTTTTATTAATAATTTACGCTCATTTAAATAATAATATTATTATGTTTATACAGAACCTAAAAAAAATGCAAGTAATACCCAAAACCCTAGGTTAGGTACGTGAAATTTTAAGAAATAATCATTTTTCCTAGGGGGGCCTTAAGGGGCCTATCCTTGTTTTATGATAAATTACTTTGTTTGAATTTAAAATGGTTTGTTAAAACTCATTTAGCTATTAAGATTAAGTAATTAAGTTATGTAAATTATTGTAATTTTATACGATGGATAAATATTTTTCCATATAAAAGTTGATAATTTAATAAAAAGTATTTTGTTTTAAAAATAATTAGGAAATTTAATCAGTAAAAAAGAGCTGATACTCCTGCCGCACAGGATACAGGTGTGCGGATCATAGCGTTTAATTTTACTTAGAATTTGAATGCAATGATAAACCATTGCATTCGAAAAAACGATTCTGAGCGAAGTTCAGTCAGATTATAATTTTCGTTTGAACTAAAAATATCAACTTAAAACAGCTATAAGTCCTATATTTAGTAAAAAAAATTTAAAAACGGTTCCAAAATTTTACCACATATATATAATAGCTATGTGAACACCCGAAAAAATTTTCAAGTCTCTAACTTAAAAATTGCTCGAGTTATCGTGAAATATAGAAATTGAATTCGTCAAAATTTCGTTTTTTCTACCGCTTATAGTCAATTTTGAGAAATTCGAAAAATGACCCAAATAAACAAGCACGTATTTAGGATCAATTTTCGGGGGGGGGGGATTAAAATTTTTTAATATATGAAGTAAAAATAAATGATTATATTATACGTAGTTATATATATAGTTAGTCTGTTATATTAAAAAAATAAAACTACTTTAAAAATTTCGGGGGAGGGGGGGTTGAACCCCTAAACCCCCCCTGGATACGGGCTTGCAAATAAAGTACTATCTACATCCACTTTTACATCTGAAACTCGCTATTGGTGAAAATCGAAGGGTTATTTCGGGTAGTGAAAGTGTTTTCAGAATATTTATACGTATGGATTCTAAGATTTTCGTTTTCCTAAAAATATCAACTTAAAACGGCTATAAAAAAAAATTTTGACAATGGATTTTTCTAATATTTTAGTATGATGTTAAGTAATATGTAAGTATACTCCAGTAAAATTTTCAGACCAAAATACCGAAAATTGACAATTTTATCACACATTATATACGTAAAAACGTGAATTTTACGAAATATTCAAAGTCGTATATTTTGGTAGAAAAATTAATGTAACGGTTCCAAAATTATACCACATATATATAGTAGCTAGTAGCTATGTAAACATCCAAAAAAAATTTCAGGTCTCTATCTTAAAAATTGCCTGAGTTATCGTGAAATATAGAAATCGAATTCGTCGAAATTTCATTTTTCGCGAAAAATGCAGTTTTTCGTCATTTTTCCGCCGTTTTTTCTACCGCATAGCGTCAATTTTGAGAAATTCAAAAAATGACCTAAGTAAAGTACCAAGTACGTCCACTTTGCTACCGGAAACATAAC
>JAIUCT010000012.1:6708958-6726724 GCA_021307375.1 Tetraneura akinire | reverse complement strand
GCGCCTGATAGGTACAACTTGTTAAACAAACCCTTACATTTTTTTTTAATGAATAGACCACTGTAGTAGAATACTATAAAATATTACGATTATGGTAAGGTGTAGGGGCAGCACAAGGGCAGCTAAACAGGTAAGCGCGGGCCTGGAAAGGGTAAAATATCTATTAGTTAGGTGGTTTTAATAAGCTCTGACGATAAGGCGGAGCTGCGGTGATGGTGGTAGCGTTGGAGGAGCTACGGGGGAGCTATAGTAAAGATACGTGGTGGTGTGGAGGAGTTATGTGTTTTTCTAAGGTAGGGTACAGCGAAGGTGGATGGTGCGGAGGTACGGGGTGTTCCAGAACATACTTTTATATCCTACTGATATATATTTTATATTACTTATTTACTTTCATTTAACTAATAATATTATCATTATGTTTATATCGAATCTGCAGTTTCTAAAGGCGTTAAATTGACCAATAAAAAAGTACTAATCGATAATCCCAAAGGTATGTGAAATTTTAAGAAATAATCATTTTCATGTTATTTGGGGCTTATCCTTGTTTTATGATAAAGTACTTTGTTTAAGTTTAAGCTAGTTAGTGAAAATTCATTAATCTATTAAGATTAATTAAGTACCTAAATAATTTAGAATTTTAATTTTATACAAGGGCTAAATTTTTCTTCATATAAAAGTTGACAATTTAAAAAAAAAAAATAATATGTTTTAAGAAATTAGGAAATTTAATCAGCAACTGCCATATCATCAGTTAAAACGAGAATAGTAATAATATAATATGTAGGTATTTTATCTGAAATTTAAAATAATTAATAATAGGTAATTGAAATATCTCTGTATTATGAATATAATTAAGTAGGTATTGTCCTAATACAATTCTCGACGACATATTTAAACTAATTATTGTGGTGTTAACTTCTTAGGCATTTTCATAATGCAATATTTATTGAACATAAAATTAATTAAATAGATTAGTTAAAATATCGGTAGTAAGCTCTAAAAAATGATTAAATAAATTAATAAAACGTATTTTAACTCTCATATATATATATATATATATACCAATATATATATATAATATATACCAATATATATATATAATATATACCAAATTAAATTAATATTATTCTTGAAGAATAATCTGTTTTTAATCGATGAAAATGGGAATTGTAGTTAAAACTTCAAAATTAAATTATTTACAATAGGTAGATCGTAAATTGAAGTATTAATAAGTGGTTCAAAAAACGATTCTTGGCTTTTCTGAAAAAAGCCTTCCAGTCGACTATATAAAAATCATAATTTTATATGATTCTTGGAAACGTGTACTTTCTATCTTCTGATTTACTTACTACAAGGCCTTTTTATATAATAATAAATCAATTATTACATATTTGTATAGCGGTTGATAACATGGAAGCACAATTATTAATAAGAGGTAAGTATTTATAAATTGTATAATATTTCACGATGTTCTGATATTATATTAAAATAGTATTATTTAAAATATTAAAATTTTGAGCAAAGCGAAAAATGTATTGGTTTTATTATTATGTGTGTCTTTCTTTTTATGTCTGAAGACACTCTTCCTGCCCGAAATAATGCTCCGATTTTCACGAATAGCATATGTTTCCGTTTGTAAAATGGATTTAGTTAGTACTTTATTTAGGTCATTTTTCAAATTTCTCAAAATTTAACTTATGCGACAGAAAAAACAATGAAAAAACGGCATTTTTCAGGAAAACTGAAATTTTACGAATTTGATTTCAATATTTCACGATAACTCAGGCAATTTTGAAGTTAGAGACTGAAAAATTATAATTATAATAATGAAAAATGAGACTTCAATTTACATAAATTAATTGCAAAAATCAGATTAAAAAATATTTAATAGAATAAAAGTCAATTGCAGGGTGGACTAACCTAGAAGGATATCCTGTATGTTAGATACTATACCAATTACCAATTAGTTTTATTCATTAAAGTAAATAATAGTAGTTAAAAATCTCATTAAATATCTTAAAACATAAAGTTTGCAAACGTCATTAACGGTAATCTGATGTCATAAAAATAATGGGGGATCAAAAATTTTAAATTACATATCGACTAAACAAAAATTACACAATTTCATTTTTTTTTTTTAAATAATATGTCGTCCAGTGTGTCTATTCAATAAAATTGTAAAAAGTTATAAAATCAACGAATTATTAAATCACAAACTTCATGTATTTTAGAATGCTTTGTCCAGTTACGGGTTTCAAATATACCATAAAAATAAACATTTATTGAAAAAAAAATATATTTTGTAATTATAGGATATTATAAAATGATTAAAAATAATATATATATATTTTTATTAATAATTTACTCTCATTCAACTAGTAATATTAATATGTTTATACAGTACCTAAAAAAGATACAAGTACTCCACAACACAAACCCTAATCTCAATGGTACGTGAAATTTTATTTATCATTTTTCATATTATTTAGGCTTATCCTTGTTTTATGATAAAGTACTTTGATTGAGTTTAAGATGGTTTGTTAAAACTCATTTAGCTATTAAGATTAAGTAATTAAATGATAGGTATATTTGTAATTTTATACAATTGATAAATATTTTTCCATGTAAAAGTTGATAATTTAAGAAAAAGTAATATGTTTTAAAAATAATTAGGAAATTTAATCAGTAAAAATTATAATAATGAAAATTATGAGTTCTATTTACACAAATAAATTGCAAAAATCAAATTTTAAATTTTTTTAATAAATCAAAAGTTAATTGCGGGGTGGACTAACCTGGAAAGACATTCTATATGTTATATGGTACCAATTGACAATTACAAGATGCCAATTAGATGTTTTCATAAAAATAATAGTTAATATCTCATTAAATATTTTAAAACACAAAGTTTGCAAACGTCGTTGCCGCTTATTCTATACAATACGAAAAAAATGCGGATCAGAAATCTTAATTAGATTATAAAGGCATTAAATAAATTAAAATAATGTTTTTCTCTGTCAAATGTTATCTGTGATAATATTTGTAAATTATCACAAATAGTATCTACGTAATCTAATCATTTAATGTTTGAATTTCATTAATTTCATAATTATTAAATTTTTTATATCTTAAAAATTATTTTAATGAGTTAATGGGTACAACGATATAATTAAATAGACTTGCTGATATTGGTGTGGGTTATACAAATGAATGGATTGTATACAGAGTGGAGAGGATGACATTGTATTTTGTTTAAATTTGAATGCAGTGATAAAACATCGTATTCCAAAAAATAAATCTGAGCGATATTTTGTCGATAATATAGGTATTGTTTAAAAATAAACAATTTTTAATTAAAAAAATATTTATTTATTTCCTAATACTACTGACCTGTTTATTAATCATTTTTTATTAATAAAAACCACCTATGCATACATGCCACAACATTCCAGAATGGATCCCATGAAATGCCTCAAATCTGATAGTTTGTCGCTCATAATATACATATATATGCCCTATTGGTAATGGATTATTTATATTATAATAATAAAACTTCATAAATTATAATAATAAAAATTGCTTATTTTGCTCAATAAACAATATTAGTCATAAATAGGCTAATTAGCTATATGAACTATAAGGATGATTAATTTGGATGCATAATAATTAATACCTATATTATTATGTATACGTATACTTTTTTTGATCATTATTAATGATTAGGGCAGAGGACTTGTAGCTCTAAAAAAAGGCGAAATATGTAAGCACTTATGCACTTAAAAACTCTAAAATATGCACTTAAAAACTCTAAAATATGCACTTTTTTTATGATATTAAAATTTTATTATATAGATTAATAGTAAAAAATATTTAAAATATGAAACATTATAAATAATACTAACTAAATTTAATTATACATTTTATTTGCTATACTATTAGTCCACGACCAATAACACATGAATAAAAACTTAATCTTAATGAAACTTTCAAAATTTTTTAACTTAATTTTATTGAAATGTATGTATATAAATTACGTCTTATTAATTCATTCTTCTGACCCTAAAAAAAATTACCAATATGTTGGAATTTTTTTTAAAAAAACCTACGGACGAAGTAAATATTTTCACCTTGAAAATTGAATTGAATAACTAAATGTTTTTTCAAATTTTCATTTTACATATTTTTATATTTATATTTATAAATTGTTCAAAATATTTCCCCAAAAACCATATATAAGTTAAATATGTCTCAAAAACCGAAAAATGTCTAAATATGCAAAAATATGCACCATAAAATTACAGATTTGGCTTTGTCGTAACATGAAACATTTTTCTATATAGTTGGCCTTTTTTTACGGCTGCGCAAAACAAATATGCAAATGCTATAAGTCCTCTGCCCTATTAATGATTAAACATGACTATAAAATATTACTTAATATTATATAAAAAATCCCTTTAAATCCCTTTAAATCCCTTTAAATATTCTAAATAAAATATTATTTAACAATAATAATAATAAAATGTGATAATTATTAATGTGACGATTGGGTTTGCTTAATTTCGCATAGCATATTTATGTCAGGTGTGATATTTGAAACTGTTTGCTTCCAAATAATGATTTTAAATAATTATTAGACAAATATTTCACGGGCGCACCAGTCATTTAGCTACGACCCCAGGTTGAGAAACACTGGCATAAAACATCATATTGAATCATCCTAGTGATTCAAATTTCATATGATATTTTTGAACCTATCTGAAACTAAATCATTGCATTCGAAAAACGATTTTGATCGAAGGACTGTAATATTTGAATATTTAGATATTTAGGGCTTTTATGGATACATAATACATATATAATATATATAATATATATATATATATTCTGAACGTAGAGAATGATAAATGTAAACTTTTTAATCTGTACACATATTATTTGATGAATTTTTTAAAATTATTTTTGATCTTTTATGAAAAAAACATATAAGAAAATCTTTAAGTGTTATTTATTAAATTTAAGAATTTACTTTATGAAATAATAATTTTATCCTTTTCTGAAAAATTTCTTTAGACTCTCATGCTACAATCGGTATCAATTAACGGCGGCGGCGATACTTTTCAATAATTGTATTCCAAATCAAGTGCGGTGTACTTTTCTCTTTATGCTGTTTAGCACGACGTGCCAGAATGTTTATTATAATTTATAAATTTATAAAAATAAACACGAAAATCCCCTGTATTTTTTAATCGCACCGCCACCACCAGGCCAATTTATCTAATAAAGTCTGTACGAAATCCGTTATAATTATAAATATGATAATTTGTATAGGTAGGTACCTACAATATTCTTGATAGTTTCCATATTGTAGGTACCTGTATGTGTACCTACTTACTTACTGTTCCATAAAGTATTTTCGAATTTATTCCATCTATTATTTGTTGTAAGAAATAAAATAGAAATAAAATTAAATGTTTGAAAAAATTAGCTTTAATATATCATTTAAATTTATTAAATAATGTATTATATTATATTTTAGGTATATCTGAGCACAATTTCAAGAAAATAATTCATAATTGATTAAGTTAATTCATAATAAATCACAAGTTAATTATAGTTCATCAATATTAAAATATAAAAAGTTTACCTACGTCAAAATTTAATAATAATATAACTATTACTTTTGAATCATTAATGCTTATATCGGTATTATACCTACTAGAAAAAATAAAAATAAAATAACAAAAAATTATTGACTATATTAATATATAATATATTATTAATTCTTTTATTTTTGTTATTAGACATAAATAATAACTTATTCACATTGTACAATATTATAATATTTAATAATTTTTTATGTAAGGATATTATGTTATCTTTTTCGCACATATTATGTTATACAGTTAAAATTAATATTTGTCTATTCAAATGTAATGTCTATATATTATATTCGCACGTATGTATAAATTTATTTCTGTTTGTTTGTCCTTTATGTATTCCTAAACGGCTGGAGGCTGGACCGATTGCGACGAAATTTGATACAGAGCCAGATCACCACCTCCTTTCAATGTCCAAAATACGGGACACATATTATATTTTTTGTACAATAACATGACTGATTTATTTGCTTGCAAATGAAATAAAATATTGTCAATTGTTATAGGTATTATTATAGTCGTATAGTGAACGAACCAGACTGAAAAATAAAAACTGGCCTGTAACTTGCAGAGAACATTTTTCTACGTCGTGCTTATACACCGTTAGGTCTACATCGCTTCTACATCGTGTATCTAATACTTATAAATAATTATCATACACAAACACAATGGACATTATTTTTTTTTAAATAATAATTTAGATGGTCGCTCTATATTAAACATAATATATTATTATATTATTTATTATATTATTTTTTTTATGTCGCCTTTTGTGCTAAATGAATCGTACGATTCGTGAAGTTACAATTAACATGCTTATAAAAATTTTTACATTGTTTCAACATTTAAAATGAGAAATATATACTTATATAGAAACTATAATTTAATTTCACCTAAAAAAATTAAGATTCATTAAAATAAAATAATATAGCTCGCATAAAAAAAGGGGAATAAATAATTATTATGTTATCGAAATAAATTCCTCTCTCTCAAATAAAAATCGAGACATATGTAAATTTTTGTTTTATAATGAAAAAAATATAATTATAATAAAATTAATTAAATAGAAATTTAAATTTAAAATCAAATAAAAATATATTTATTAAATAAAGTAAATAATTTATATATTTACTAAATTAACTTAGAATTAATACGTTTAACAATTTTTATATTTTAAATACAACTTGGTAATTTTCAAAATTACTACCCCGAGGCTTTTCTAATATTAGAACACATACGATCATCAACCGTCTATCATCTATCATAATAATTTAAATTATCAATTTCATCTTTATTATTTTATTTACCTTGTTTTCGTGTTATTACATTATTATAACAAATTATTCAACTTATTAGTCTAGAAAAAAGTAACTATTAACTAGCATGTGTACCTACCATATGTATGAAAAAAATTGATAAAATATTATTTTAAGTTTTTATTGTTCATGTGGGAAATATACAAATATTGTTTCAATATAAATAGGTAAAGGTAGGTATATAGGTAAGTATATATTATGTATTTTAAATTTATTTTTACATTATAAGTAAATGAAAAATTAGAAATATAGCATTAAAAAAAAACTTTATATAGGTTATTTATCATAATTTCATTATAAAATTATATTTTTAATAATCCCAGTTTGGTTAAAATAATATTTTTTCACATTTTTATATACAAATTTAAATTACAAGGATTCATATTAAATTGTGTTTATTAGCCTTAAAAATATGGTCGTGTTATATTATTCTGTGCTAACTGGCAATGTACCTACTAAAATACAACAAAATACCTACTACTTTTATACTATAGGTATAAAAGTCTATGTAAAATACTAAAAATTATTTTTATAAAAATTGATAAAATCAATCTATTATTATCAATTTTTAAACAAATAATTATATTAATAAAAAACAATTTAATATATAGCACAGCATAATATATTGTAATAATAAATAATAAGATAGGTAATCGTAATTAAGTTTTTGGGCATCTTAATAAATAATTGTTTTATTTTTATTGCTTATTACTTATTAGTTATGACTTAAAAACGTATTACATTATATAGGTATTTATAATTATATTAAGTAGATACATAATATATTTATCATTTTTTAATAAAACCTTGAATAATACGAATATTACACGTACTATTATTATAGAATTATGGAAAAATATAAAAATTTAATTAGTGGACGTTCTAAAAGAAGGAGGGTATAAGAACAAATGTTATCAATTGCTACATATTAATATATTATAGGAGTGACAATATTAATGTATCACATACATAAAAACCTAATATTCAAATTCCAACACATTCAAATACAAGTCCCATTAGTACTACACAATTTAATAATAACATAAGAACAACAGATTTACATGTAAATGATAATAACGTACAACAATATTTTCCATTTGATAGCAATATAGAAGAGAATAAAGAAATTAATTATATGAATGATTCAGAAAACATAGAGTATTCTAACAATTATTTTCCAATTAATGGTTCAAAAGATATTTTAGCTTTTGATATATGTTATCTTATTGGTCATTGGGCTACAATTAATAATATAGGTATCTCATAGTTCACTTAATGGATTATGTAGGTACTTCATAACTCCTAAGCATAAATGTTTTAACAAATTTCCTAAAGATGCTCGTAAATTATTACAAACTAAATCTATTAACTCATCGCAGATGAAAATTAATGAACCTGGCCAATATTATCATTTTGGTTTAGTCAATGGCATAAAAAATAATTAACTAATATCAGAAATAGAAAATATACAAAACTTAAAAATTGTAATAGAAATAGATGGGTTACCGATTGCTAAAATTACATCCAGTCAGTTATATACAATTTAAGGTTATATTTGGCCAAATAATAATTGTGTTTTTGTTATTGGATTATATTGATATATGGATAAACCAAAAAATAATAATAGTTTTTTAGAGCACTTTTGTAAATGAAGTTGAACATATAATAATGAATGGTATAATGATAAATAATAAAAAAAAATTAATAATATATCAATTGCAGGGTCGTAGCTAGGCACTGGCAAGAGAGCTCTTGCCAGGGGCGTGACATTACCAAAGGCGCAAATCTTAGTTACATTTATAAATAAAAATTTAAGTTTTAAAGCTAAAAATTATAGTATTTTATTAATTAAGTTTTAGTAAGCTGAAAATTATAAAGAATTATTTACGTTCAACAATAGGACAAAGTCGTCTAACTTATGTCTATATTATCAATCGAGAAAGATCTAGTTGATCAATTATCATTTGATGATGTCATAGATGATTTTGCAGCTATTAAGGCCAGAAAAATGCAATTTTAATATTACGAGTATGTACATTTTTTAAATAATTAATTGGTTATAAAGTTAATTATTTTATATTTAATAAATAAAAGCTTTAGGTATATCTTATTGTTTCTATTTGCTTTTAATTGTTTAACAGTTCAATGATACGTACGTGTTTCCTTTACATTGAGTTTGAAAATTGTCCAGCTAAGAGAAAATATCATAATTATATTACTAGACATCATGAAGAGCATCATATTTCTGAAAGTATTTCGATTCTTTCAAATATAACTAGTTTAAATTTAGTCAACCATAATATTTGGCACATTATATTGCTACTCTATTATTTTAGGTAAAAAATTGTTTTAATTATTTATAATAACTTTATATCTAATTTAAATACCTAAGCTTAAATTATTAAAAATCATTAATTATTTTAGATATTATTAGAAATAGTGAAAGATTCCATTCCATACCAAATTCAATTATAATACAAAAGAATATGATTGCTATTTAGCTATTTATTATATACTTTTATTTTTTTTTATTTTTTTAATGTACTTATTCTACCTCCCTTATTCAAGATGTGTAATTTTTTTTTTTAAATTGTATGTATACGTTACTACTACAAAGTACAAAGGAATATGATTGCTATTTAGCTATTTATTATATATATATTTTTATTAAATATTATAATTGTACCTACCTATATAAATTATACAAGGTGTATAAAAAAAAAAAAAAAAATGTATATGTATGTTAATAATTCAAACAAATATGGTTGCTATTTATAATATAGGTACTCTATTTTTATTTATTTTATTTTTTAAATGTATTAATTGTACAATGTATATTTTCATGTATATTAATATATAATTATTAATTATTTAATATATTAACATGTATATTTTTTTTAAAAAAAAATTGTATATAGTTAGTAAAATAAAAAAAAAAACATTAATATATTATTTTGTAATTTGTGTATATTGTAATTAAATTACAGAAATATACCTTGTAGTTAGAGTATAATAAATATACCTATCTATATCCTATACAATTACTCATATTACATTGTAATATGAAACAAATTTACAAATATAAATAGATATAATAGTGTATAATTGATTAATGTACTTTTTAAATAAAAAAATTTAAACGTAATTACATTACTCAGTCATAAGTATTTAATTTGATATTATCAATATCTGTAGGTATATTACATTATACGAGTATGCAAATATATTATAATTAATCAAAATATTTTAAGAAAAGTGAAGTTTTCAATTTATGAAATTTTTTAATTTAGTACTAGTTCTAATTTTAATGAAAAAAATACATTTAAAAAAAAAGAATAGCTGAAACTCCTGCCCCATGGGATATAGGTGTGCAAATCATAGTGTTTAATTTTAATTAGAATTTGAATGCAATGATAAACCATTGCTTTCGAAAAACGATTCTGAGCAAAGTTCAGTCAGATAATGTATAAATTGATTAAAATGATAACATTATTTATGAAATATTTAAAACGCAAAATGTTACCACATATATATAGTACCTATGTAAATACTCAATCAAATTTTCAAGTTTCTAACTTCAAAATTGCAAGAGTTATTGTCAAATATAGAAATCGAATTCGTCGAAATTTCAGTTTTCGTGAAACATGCTGTTTTTTCGTCATTTTGTAGTTTTTTCTACCGCATAGGGTAAATTTGAAAAATATAATATTAATAATGGTTGGAAAACATAATATAAATAATGATTAATGACTATTATTGAAATAATATTCTGAGAACATTATTTTTTTACTATTTTAATAATAATAATATTTTGGTGGCCAAAGTATATTTTCAGAATAATCTAAGAACATGTTTTTTTTGTTTTTGAAATAAATAAATAATGTTTTATAAATAATAATAATATAAATATAATGATTTAAAAATATTTTAAAAATATGTTTTTGCCATCTGGCGTATAACTAATGAATTCTTAAAATAGGTTTGTTACATAAGTGTTAACTTGTGTATATAAATTATAAATAGGTACTAACATATTGTAATTATTTGTATACATTTTTATTAATTTGTAAATATAAGGCAACAAATAACAATAGACTACAAATTATTTTATATTTATGATTAGATTTATATTTACTGTAAACCTTTATTTAAATTGTATATTTACTATATAAATATAAGTTTTATTTACAAGATATGAATCTATATAATATGAAGTATTGAATTACCTACTATATAATTTATTATTAATGTTTAAAAGTAATTAACTGTTTAGAAGACATATTCCAATTTATTATAATATCAAAAATGATCATTTGAAATAATTATTAATTTTTGTTATTCGTCACACTTCACACGCATACGACGTAATAGACTTGTCGCAGAAAAAATGACGATTATGAATTTATGAGTATGATACTATGATAGAAACACGATGACAGAAATAAAGTATAAACACTATAAATTGCAGTAAAATAGGAAATAAAGTTATAGGTTAGAATACGAATGTTGTTAATACCATGGATTCACAGTCGTAGCATTTCATGGATATAACATAAAAAAAGAAAGGGAAGGCCGGAATGCGGAAGGGATATTGGTGTGGAAGGGATACAGGTGTAAATAATATAGCGTTGAATTTCGATTTCAATTTGAATGCAATGATAAATCATTACATTCGAAAAACGATTCCGATCGAAGTTCATCAGATAATATAATATGTACAATCCGATTACATTTTTTACATTTATCAGTCCCAACTCCCAACGTTCAATATAAAAATAGATGAACTGATAATCCTGCCGCAGGGATACAGGTGTGCAAATCATAGTTTTTAAATTTAATTATAATTTCAATGCAATAATAAAACATTGCATTCGAAAATACAATTCTGAGCGAAGTTCAGTCAGATAATGTACCTAAGAATTGATTAAAATTTTGACATTTTTCGTAAATATTTAAAATGCAAAATTTATACACATTATAGTACATAAATGAACACAGAATATCCTATATAATTTTCAAGTCTCTAAGTTCAATTTAAATGCTTATAATATCTCTTGTCACCTAAATGCCCATATCTGACAGAACTTCGCTCAAAATACTTTTTTCGAATACAATGGTTTATTATTGCAATCAAAATTTAATAAAAATTAAACACTTTGATTTTCACACCTGTATCCT
The DNA here is from genome assembly GCA_021307375.1 of Tetraneura akinire. NCBI lineage: Eukaryota > Metazoa > Arthropoda > Insecta > Hemiptera > Aphididae > Tetraneura > Tetraneura akinire. Next base: position 6,714,573 of record JAIUCT010000012.1, on the reverse strand, counting down.
TGCGGCACGAGTATCAGCTCGTCTTTCTTATACTTTAAAAAGCTATAAAAAAAAAAAAAAAAAAAAAATCGTAAATGTAATAACTCACAATTAAATGGAACTGAGTTTAGTAAAATGTATTTAAGCTTCAATAAAATTTTTAACAATTTTAAAAAATTGTTGTCAATTTTATTTATTATTTTAAAACATTGTAATATAATAAAAAAAATCATTAAAAATACTTTAAATCTTGATTTTACTGAAATTTCCAATTTAAACACCTATATAAAAAAAAAATTGAGTCATGAGATTTTCCTAATATTTTGGAAATACGTTAAGATATATATTAGTATAAAATTTTCAAAAATTTTCTAATTTTTTTTGCTTTTCTATTAATTTTTATTTTAATGGTATTGATAAATAATAAGAAGAATATTTGTAATATGGATTTTAACTTTTTAAGATTTTTGTTTAAACAAATAATATCAGCTTTAAACAGCTATAAAAACAATTGAGACTTGGGATTTTTTAATATTTTGAGATCATGTTTAGTAACATGTAAGTATACTTCAGTAAAATTATCTGACCAAAATACAAAAAATTGCCAATTTTTTGAAACATTATATACATAAAAACGAGAATTTTACGAAATATTCAATATTCCTATAATTTATAGAAAAATTAACTTAAGGGTTCCAAAATTTTATCACATATATATAATATCTCTGTTAATACCGAAAAAAATTTTCAAGTCTTTAACTTCATAATTGTCCGAGTTATTGTAAATTATTGAAATCGAATTCGTTGAAATTTCAGTTTTCGTGAAAAATGCCGTTTTTTCTTTCGCATAGAGTTAATTTTGAAAAATTCGGAAAATGACCTAAATAAAGTACCAACTAATCCAATTTTCAACTGAAAACCTATACTACTCGTAAATATTGGAGCATTATTTCTGGTCGAAAAAATGTCTTCATACATAAAAATAAAAAAAATCGATATAAATACTTTAAATATTGATTTTACTGAAATTTCAATTTTAAACACTTATAAAAAAAAATTGAGCCTTGGGATATTTCGAATATTTAGATATGATGTTAAGTAATATGTAAGAATACTTCAGTAAAATTTTCAGACCTAAATGCAAAAAATTGACAATTTATCAAACATACATAAAAACAAGAATTTTACTAAATATTCAAAGTACTGTATTTTGTAGAAAAATTAACCTAACGGTTCAAAAATTTTACGACATATATACATAGTAGGTAGCGATTTTAACACCCAAAATTATTTTCAAGTTTCTATCTTCAAAATTGCCTGAGGTATCGTGAAATATTGAAATTGAATTCGTTGAAATTTCAGTTTTCGTGAAAATGCCGTTTTTTCGTCATTTTTTGATCGTTTTTTCTACCGCTTAGAATTAGGCTAAATTTTCAGAAATTCGAAAAATGACCAACTACATCCACTTTACAACCGGAAACATATACTATTCGTGAAAATCGAAGCATTATTTCGAGTTAAAAAAGTGTCTACTTGATAAAAAAAAAAAAAAAAAATCACTCATCATTGTTAAAACCAATACATTCTTCGCTTAGCTCAGATGCTCAGAATCAAATATAATATTGATAATGGTTGGAAAATATAATATAAATAATGATTAATGACTATTATTGAAATAAATTCTGAGAACATTATTTTTTTATTATTTTAATAATAATATTTTGGTGGCCAACGTATATTTTCATAATAATCTAAGAACATGTTTTTTTTTTATTTTTGTAATAAATAAATAATGTTTTATAAATAATATTAATATAAATATAATGATTTAAAAATATGTTTTTGCCATCTGGCGTATAATTAATGAGTTCTTAAAATAGGTTTGTTACACAAGTGTTATAACTTGTGTATATACATTATAAATAGGTACAAACATATTATAATTATTTGTATATATTTTTATTAATTTGTAAATATAAGGCAACAAATAACAATAGACTGCAAATTATTTTATATTTATGATAAGATCTATATTTACTATAAACCTTTATTTAAATTATATATTTTCTAGGTATATAAATATTAGTTTTATTTACAAGATATGAATCTATATAATATAAAGTATTGAATTACCTACTATATAATTTATTATTAATGTTTAAAAGTAATTAACTGTTTATACGACATATTCCAATTTAATTTAAAAAATGATCATTTAAAATAATTATTAATTATTGTTATTCGTCACACCTCACACGCATACGACGTTATAGCTTGTCGCAGAAAAAATGACGATTATGAATTTATGAGTATAATAGGTACCTACTAAGATAGAAACACGAAGACAGAAATAAAGTATAAACACTATAAACTGCAGTAAAATAGGAAATAAAGTTATAGGTTTGAATATCATGAATATTACAGTCTTAGCATTTCATGGATATAATATTAAAAAAGCAAGGGAAGGCCCGAAGGGATATTGGTGTGGAAAGCATAGGCGCAATTTGGGGGGGACTTGAGGGGGCTAAACCCCCTCAAAATCAGCCATAGCCCCCCCAAAAATGTTTGCAAAATATGATAATTTAATTCTAATATTTTATAATTAAATATTTTCGTGATGTAATTCTATAACATATACGAGTACCAACATTTTTTTCTATTTAATAATATGAATTAAGATTAATATATCTGTATTTTTTCAATAATAAATAATTAATAAATATTAATATAATAAATATATTATGTTCAATGTTCATGATAAAAATTAAAGATTTAGTTTGTGCCGCACGACCCGCACTGGTACTACCGTAAATAAAATAAACTAATAAAATATATAAATTAATTACATTTTGTCTGATAAATAATTTATGCACTTTTTTACTCAATGATAATATTTTAATATAAAAATGTAATATGTATTCACTATTCATTATATATTTAATTATGTATATATGTAAAAATACATATATGATTATGAATAAAAAAAAATATTGTTTTTATATTGTGATATAAATGATATTGAATTAGAAGTTTCTTAAAATTTAATTCAGCCCCCCCAAAATTTTCACCCTAATTGCGCCTATGGTAGAAAGGATACAGCATACAGGTGTAAAGAGGATAGAGTTGAATTTTGATAACAATTTGAATGCAATGATAAATCATTATATTCGAAAAATGATTCTGATTGAAGTTCATCAGATAATATATTACTTATGTACAATCCGATTTAATTTTAGATTCAGAGCGAAGCGAAGAATGTATTAGTTTTACAATGATTTGTGATTTTTTTTTTGTTTTTTTTTTTTTTGTTTATGTCTGTGTACAAAAATACTACCCGAAATAATGCTCCTATTTTCACGAATAGGATGTTTCCGGTAGCAAAGTGGACGTACTTAGTACTTTACTTAGGTCATTTTTTGAATTTCTCAAAATTGACGCTATGCCGTAGAAAAAACGGTGAAAAAATGACGAAAAAACTGCATTTTTCACGAAAAATGAAATTTCGACGAATTCGATTTCTATATTTCACGATAACTCAGGCAATTTTTAAGATAGAGAACTGAAATTTTTTTTGGATGTTCACATAGCTACTATATATATGTGGTATAATTTTGGAACCGTTACATTAAATTTCTCCAAAATATAGGACTTTGAATATTTCGTAAAATTCACGTTTTTACGTATATAATGTGTGATAAAATTGTCAATTTTGGGTATTTTGGTCTGAAAATTTTACTGAAGTATACTTACATATTACTTAACATCATACTACAATATTATAAAAATCCCAAGTCACAATTTTTTTTTATAGCTGTTTTAAATTGATATTTTTAGTAAAACGAAAATCTTAGAATCCATACGTATAAATAAATATCCTGAAAACACTTTTACTACCCGAAATAACGCTTCGATTTTCACGAATAGCGAGATTCAGATGTAAAAGTGGATGTAGATGGTACTTTATTTGCAAGCCCGTATCCAGGGGGGGTTTTAGGGGTTCAACCCCACACCCCCCCCCGAAATTTTTAAAGTAGTTTTATATTTATAATATAACAAAGACTAACTACACATATAACTACGTATAATATAATCATTTATTTTTACTTCATATATTAAAAAATTTGATAAAAAAAAAAATATTTCGTATTTTTATGTCACGAAAAAAAAATATTTGTTTTAAAAAATTATCTGATATTTAAAATGAAGAAGTGTTAATTTCATTCCACTTTTTTAAAGTATACCCATCACCTATCATTTAATATGTATTATTATATAATATTTTTTCGTAACATTGTGTATTTATTGACTATTATCATACTTATTTTTATTATTTAATATTTAAAATTGAAACCATGCATTAAATAATACAGTTAGTACTTACATACTTTTACAATGATAGATAATTTGTAAATTATCCATCATTGTGTACGTATACAAGTATATTATTACAGGTAGAATTTCATAAGATAATTTTCTTTTAATGTACTGATAATATTAATATTAAATACAAAAATGAGTACTTGAAATTGTATAATATAGGTAATATGTAGGTTGTATACCTATTTTGCTTTTATCTATTTTATTTCGTAATATTTTTTTTCAGTTATTCTTAACAATTTAATTCATTAAATTAACAAATATTATAACAGAGAACAGACGTTTAAAATTGTTTTATAATTTAAAAATTAAATATATTCATAAATAATATATTATATAAAATTCTAACAATTATGTAATATTTGTTCAAATATATCTTATATTAATCGTAGATAGTTGTAACTAGTTAGTTTTGTTGTAGTTTTGTTCGTAACTTTATAAAATGATTTTTATAATAAAATAAACCAAAAACATTAAAAAAGAAAAAATAGAATAATTTATTTACATATAGATATCACTGCAGCAGAAAATGAAATTTAAAAATATAATTATATTATATGATATATTAATGTTGTTTAATTTAACATTTAAAATATTAAATATTAATTGATTATATTATAAAATTATTTTATTATTAAATTATTATTATTTAGAATTAAACAATATAATTTTAGTTTTCTGCATTATTGTATTAATGTAAATTGTAATAATGTATGCATGTTAAAAGTTAAATTATAAATTAATAATAAATAAACAAGTGAGAATAATTGTAATAATTTTTAACCCCTCCCCCAAAAATAAAATCCTGGCTACTTGTCTGAATGTATGAAATAATTATCATTCGAAACGATATGTACACTATCATATTTTCGTAATAATAATATGTTTTCGTGTTTTCTGTAATATTATGCAAATTAATATTGTTGTCATTTAATATAATAAATTAATATAAAACTAAATGTCTAAATCAAAAACCAATGGAAAACTAGCCCAAATCACCAAAGATTATATTATACACATAACGTTTCTCAAGAATACAATATTTAACTAGGTATTGATTGTATAATGAAAAACAAATTATTTCTAACATTATTTTAAGTTTGACGTATAATTTGAATCATCAAAGAATATATTTATTTATTTCGTTAATTAAGTTTTGGTCAGAATTAAGGAAGAGAATATTGTTATTCAAGGTGAAATTTTTATTATAAAATTAACTGTACATTAAGTGTGAACGATTGAAACTATTATACTCGTGT
>JAIUCT010000012.1:6633573-6662032 GCA_021307375.1 Tetraneura akinire | reverse complement strand
TTATTACTTATTAGTTTATTTTAAATTTGACATTGATATTAATGAAGCTATTGATTGTTTTGCAAATTTAGTGATAGATTAAAACTTATGTTACTCTTTAAATAACTAAATGTGATTATTTATATATAATTTTAAAATAAAAGTATTAATGCCTACAATTTTTTTGTAAAAATGTGGCTTTTAATTTGGGGTGGGTGGTAACAGATTTTGAGTTGGCTTCATATAACTTTGAAGTTGAGCACGCCACTGTATGTAACTACTGAAAATTTGTTTACATTTATTAGTCTCTACGTTCTATATAAATAATTTTAGTAAAATTTCTATAAATTCTTATAAAAAAAAATTTAGTCTTGAGATTTTCCTCATATTTGAGAAGTTTGTTAAGACATAATATATGAGTATGCTTCAATAAAATTTTTCAAAAAATTTCCATATTTTTTAGCTTTTCTATTCATTTTTATTGTAAAAGTATTAAGAAATAATAAGAATAATATTCGTATAGATTGGAAGATTTCCGTTTCAACTAAAAATATCAACTTTAGAAAGCTATAAAAAAAAAAAAAATTGATAGTTAGGATTTTTCTAATATTTTGATATAATGTAATTAATATGTAAATATACACCATTAAAATTTTCAGACCAGAATGCCAAAAATTGCCAATTTTATCAAACATTATATACATAAAGACAAAATTTTTTTGAAATATTCAAAGTCCTATATTTCGTAGAAAAATTAACGTAACAGTCCATAAAATTATCACATATGACATATATATAATTCTTAAGTGAATACTCAATAAAATTTTCAAGTCTCTAAATTTAATATTTCTCGAGTAATCGTGAAATATTGAAATCGAATTTGTCGAAATTTCAGTTTATTATGAAAAATGCCGTTTTTTCGTCGTTTATTTTACCATTTAAGATCAATTTTGAGAAATTCGAAAAATGACCTAAATAAAGTACCAACAAGGCAACAACATCCACTTTCCAACCGGAAAAATATGCTATTCGTGAAAATCGAAGCATTATTTCGGGTAGTAAAAGTGTTTTCAAACATAAAAAATTCGCTCAGAATCTAAAAAAAGTATTTAATTATGATAGCTACAATTATTTACATGTTTTACAGCCAATAGGTGGGATTGATCCCCTTGATCCCCCCCCGTAAATAATCCACTGATTAATTATAAACAGTATTCATATTAAATTTATTAGTGAGATTTATTAGATTGTGACATTGCGTTATTTTTCATGTTTTTTTGTCTTCATTTTAATAGATAACCCTTTTAATTTTGTTAAAAATAGATCATTGTATGGTCGGGAAACCGGACGCGACATACGATTCAATCGTTAAGGTTATGTATAGTGTTTACCACCTTTTCATATTAATTTAATATTTAATTTAAATTACTAAATTGTATACGAGTACCTAATTAGTAATTATTATAGTATAATTTCACTATTCAGTATTTCAGATCAGTTGTGTTTGTTTCACATTTTTTGAAAATTAGATTTTATAATATAACATTTTATTATCATTTTAAATATAAATTATACTTCTTACATATTATTTAAACTTTTGTTTTTATTTCTGTTATAGAGTAAATTTTATAGAATTTAACCGAATCAAATGCTTTAGTATGAATTATATTAAGGAAATATCAATTGGACAATTGGTTACTTATTTACTGACGATATTTTTTACAGTTATTTAGAAAGTCAATTAGTTTAAAAAAAATTATTTCTCTATTGATTGATTTGATCCCCCAAACAAAAATCATGTCTACGCCACTGTTTTCAACCTAGGGTTACCATATTTTATTTAGCAAAAACCGGGACAAACTTTATTATTATTTTTTTTTTTTTTTATTGATTTCTAATTATACAATATAATTTTTAATACACATTATATAGATAATAATATTTGACACTTTAAAAATTAAAGAATACATAATAAAATACACAATTGTTAATCTGTGTCCGATGTGTTCTCCGCCGGCATAAAAGTTTGTGTTGTTTGATACATAATATTTTATAATATGATTAGGTATGTATTAATACTGCAGTTTCTCCAGGTAAATTGGAAAATTCAAGAATTTTGTTTTTACGCCTGCAGTGGTCGAAAAATAACGAACAATTACAGGAACTAACTTAATAGCTTTATGATTTGATAATTATCTCAGATCTTACTTGTAACTTTTTTCATCAAATGTCTAATAAAAGACACTTATAATTAATTAAAGTCTCATTCCGGGACAATATGCTGTCCCGAAACACATTATCGGGACACCGGGACGTCATACTCAAAACCGGGACGTATGGCAACCCTATTTCAACCGGAAACCGGAAATATAATATCAATATGTGATACCTATGTGGCTATGTTATTCGTGAAAATCGGAGCATTATTTCGGGTAGAAAAAGTGGCTTCCGACATACGACATAAAAAAAAGGAAAAAAACACACATCTTTGTAAAATCATTAGATTTTTCGATTAGTTCAAATTTTAAAATCACTCTGTATAACCTATTAGGCAATCTTAATAGTTAATACAATCTCGGAGGAAAATTGATAACAAATTAACAACTGTTTGCCACATAAATTGAGTGTCACGTATTGTTGATAATAGTATTTGCTCTAATGCAGTCTAATCAGTTAACTTCTTCACGCACGCACATAATAAAAAAATAATTTATTTAAAAATATTAATTAATTATAATTTATAAATTTTTTTTTTATAGGTATTAGGTAATAGGTATAAATATATATATATTTTTTTAATAAACGTTATAAAACAAATTAAAAAATGCTTTCGAAATATCATAATTGCTGGATGAAATCAAACAGTGTTTTTGAAAAAGTGAGTTATTTGAAATTTTAAATACTTACCTACCAATTTACAGATAATTTAATATTGATAATGCAATATAATTTTTTAATCGTTTTTCTTCATTTTCCTTTATTACGTAGGTCATAGTAATATGTATGAGAAATATAATAAACACTAGGTAAATACCAATTTCATGTTATTTTGTTTAGAATAAAACATATAACTGGTTTTCTTATGTCATAACAATACTTATTTAATATGGATTTGTTCTACTTTAATACACGGAAGGAAATTTAATTATGTAATTTTGCCAGTTCGTATAAACGTTTAATTATTATTTATTTGCAATTAAAGTACATTAGATTCAGGTATGATAGTGTAGGCTTGATTAATATATAAGAATAAAGTTTATTGAAAAGCAGCGACATTAAATTTTATGTCTTCATAATATCTGATGTCATTCTATCATTATATATACATGTTCGTTTGGATTGTAGGTATATGAATATTGAATAATTATATTTTTGTTTCTTTGAATTAATACTTAGGTATCTGTAATATAAACAAATAATTTTAACATATTGTTTAAAAAAATTAATTATTTTAATGTATTTTATTGAAAACCTAAATCACTTTAATCACAGAAGGTACCTATACATTTAGTAATGCCAAATATGCTCTTAGGTTATTCACTTAAATTAATTATAATAATGGATAGGTCAAAATAATTTTTACATTTCATAAATAAATAATTTAATGGATAACCAATACTTAGTCATAGGTATTAAAATTGTTAGATAGGTATATTATAGTAATTAAAGTAAAAATTGTGATACTTTTATGAAGTTTGATTATGGGACATAAAATTATATATTAAATAAAAATATATTGTTAATAATTTAGTGATTTTATAAGTTTTGAAATATGAGGTGGAAGAGCATTTTTGTAGAATTAAACCACATATTTTACTGTATTTAACACTACTTATATTACTTATTTACCATTAAATGTTATTATATATATTTAATTATTTGTTTAGATTATATTACAAAACTCAGATTATTCAGCTATGAAAGTATTAACACAAATAAGGTACCTAATTATTTTAAAAAATTTAATGTAAAAACACTATTAACATTTGATTAATAAAAGTACAATCTAAAATCAGAGCCATCGCTAGGGTATAAGCAAGTCATGTGTTGCTTTAAGGCGGCATAAATACCTATAAAGAAGGCCGTTCACACGGATGAAGTCGAATGTCAATGTTTATGTGTATATCGATAATTTCCATCATAATTTAGTAGAAGAAAAACCACTTTTTTCAAACATATAATTGGGGTTTTACATACAAATCAAAATGAAACACATATGTGCCAACTGAATGGTATGATAATAATCCATAATATTTCAATCTCGAGTAACATACGTAAAATTTTATTCATTGAAGCAGAATTATCTTAAGAATTAGATGTAGAAGATTTAGTAAGAGACTTCGCAACAAAAAAATTAGAAAAGTTAATTTATAATTTATCATTTAAAGTTTTTTTTATGAAATTAATGTTTCTCCAAATTTGATATGCATTGTAGGCACATTATTATTTAAGTAGGTAGGTAATAATATATTGTTCAACTTTTATAAAATTATATAGATATTTATTTATGTCTTAGTCAAATTTTATATAATTAATACAAATTTTCCTTTCATTTCTTATTACTAATGCTGCCCATAATATATATTTAATTTAATTTAATTTGTGAAGAGCCGCAGTAAAATTTTTGCTTTGAGGCTGAAAGTATCTAGCGATGGGCCTGTCTAAAGTCTAAATTATAATGCATTTTATGTTTTTAGATACATTAGTTATAAACTGAATTATCTTTTTTTATAATTTGCCTTTTTTTATTTTTCAGATATATATCAGATGATTATCAATATATTCAAAATAGTATTATACCTACAATGCATTTTCAAAGATCTCTACCTAGACTTCCAATTCCAGAATTAAAATTAACTTGTGAACGGTATCTTAAAGCTCAAAAGCCTTTACTTTCAACTAATGATTATTTGAAAACAAAAGATATTGTTAATAATTTTGAACATAATGATGGTAAAATGTTACAAGATATGTTGAAAAATAAAAATAATTTGAACAAAAATACTAGTTATATTACAAAAGATTGGTTTGATATGTATTTATCAGATCGTACACCATTACCGATAAATTACAATCCATTATTAGTATTTAAGCAATCTTCTAATGAATATAAAAACCAACTACTACGGTCTGCTAATTTATTAATATCATCCTTAAGGTAATATTTTATTGATACTATTTATTTTTTATTTGTCTTAATTAATATATGTATATTTATATACTTATAAAATCTTAAAAATTAATTGAATTTAAAGTTTAACTTGTTTAAATATTTAAATTACTATTTTTATATTTTTTTTTTTTTTTTTAATTTTATTGATTATAAAATATTTTGGTTTTAATTTAATTTTTCTAATTATTAAACAGTATAATATTAAAAATTAACAGAAAAAGATAAAATACTCGCTATACACGATCCATATTTTAATAGAAAAATAAAATAAAGTGTTTGTATTAAATATTTTGAGAATGTTACAATATAATAAAATTATGCAAGTTTGTTTAAAGTAAATATGAACACTTATAGTTTTTATTAGACTTTAAATGAATAAATCACAATAACTAATAAAAATTGAATATTATCTAACAATATAGGTTTGTTAAGGTATAATTAATATACTATTATATTTTGTAATTATAATTTTTATTTAAAAATTAGATTTTACAAATCATTAAAAGCTAACTTATTGGAACCAGAAATTTTTCATATCAATCCAAAAAAAAGTGATACTGCACAATTTAGACATATAATGAAATTTATGCCAGAATCAATTAGCTGGTATGGTGCTTATATGTACAATGCAAGTATCATATATATTTAAATATTATTATAATGTTACTTGTAACTTAGAAATATTTTTAAATGCATTAATAATACATTTGTGTTAGAAATGTATGGACATAACATGTTAAACTTTGAAGTATCTAGTTTTATACTAATTTATAATTATAAAGGATTAAATAAATAAAAAGAATTGGGTTAAGAATGTGTTATTAAATATTTAAATTTTTTTATAAATTGGGTGTGATAAGTAAATTTTATACTGTTATTTAATATATTCCATTATTTTATAAACAATTTTAATTAAATGTACATTAAAAAATATTAATTTTTAATTACTAAACATTTATGGCATATTTTAAATTAATTTTTTGTTGTTTTTAGGCATACCCTTTGGATATGTCTCAATATAATTCCTTATTTAATAATACACGAATTCCAATGCATACAAAAGATATATTACATAGTAATCCATCTGGAAAACACATTGTAGTTATGAGACGTGGACATTTTTATAAATTTGATGTGCTAGATGCTAAAGGTGTTTTATTTATATTTTACCAATTATTTAAACATATATATTTATTATTGTTTGTTTATAGGAAATATATTAGAACCACAGTTATTATTATCAAAATTACAATATATCTTGAAAGATAACATTACACCATCGAATTATCCTATTGGTGTTTTAACAACAACCGACCGTAATAATTGGGCTGATTTAAGAAATTATTTAATAAAGTTAGGAAATGAAGAATCATTGAATACAATAGATGATAGTATAATGATGATTGCATTAGATGATGAAAAACCTGGCCTTGATCCAAAAGTTTGTGTTGAACAGTATTTACATGCTGATGGAGTCAACAGGTATATACATTATATCAAGCTGGAGACACTAATTTTATAATGTTATTTAAGTACTTATTGGTTATCAGGACTATCTACGTGTGATGATTAATTGCGCACTTCTACCTATAATCACAAATTAGATATATTGATTATACATTGATTATCCTATCACAATAACATAATAAATATATTATTTGTGAAGTGACAGTGCCAACATGTATTTGAATTAATTGAATTTTAACATTAAAATGTAAATCTGAGATTATACCCAAAAGAAAAGTGTATGGCTCTGTCCATGAAGCTAAATTGTACTTTAGAAAACAAATATTCTGGAAATTTAAATGTGTAGAGTTTCCAAAAATAAAATAAAATAAATATTCGTGTTAGAAATTGTATTGTTGGGAACTGTATTTCCTATGTAATTGCATTACGTTAAATTATGTAATGTTGGTTAGAGGAATTAACCTTCTATTAACTGGACTGAGAAACAATTGAAAATGTGTATAATATAAACAGATAGTGGAGATAACCAATTTATGATTACGAGTGGTAGTCCGCATATAATGAACCACATGTAGATAGTCAATAAAACCGATAAGTACCTTTATTTATATTATTGATTATATTAAGAATATTCTATTTATAGGTGGTTTGATAAATCATTTACATTAATAGTTTGTGGGGATGGAACATCAGGATTAAATTTTGAACATTCATGGGGTGATGGAGTGGCTATTTTAAGATATTTTCAGGATATATCTAAAGACACTACAAATTTTCCAAGATGCCACCCAGAAAATTTAAATCAAGAATTTAATTCAGATGGATTAGATGTGAAAAGATTAGGTACTTAATTAAATTTGATAATTCATTTATTTCAATAATTTATATAATGAATTATATTTAGTTGGTACTTGTTGGTTAACTGGTTTATCTCCTCGCTATAACCGCGGTGATTTAACGATCCTTTTGTTTGAAAATAAAAATAAGATTATAAAAGATAGAAAATAGTTAATTAATTATAAAAAATTCACTTAAATGTTTGTTTTTAATTAATATAACATTATATTTTATAAGGTACCTACCATGTGAACAATAATTTATTTAATATATTTAATGTTTACTAGTTAATATTTCTAAAAAATTATTTTTAATTTTTAATCATTATAAAAAATATTTTAATGTTTTAGAATTCAAACTGGATAATAAAATTAAAAGCGATATTGTAAAAACAATGAATGAATACAAATGTAAATATGAATCTCTTGATGTTAATTACTTTGAATTGTTTAATGTTGGTAGAGAAACATGCAAAAAATATGGTATTAGTGCAGATTCAATGATGCAATTATGTTTTCAAGTAAATTTAAAATAATTGAATAAAATCGGTCGGTTTATATTGAAAAATATTTTATGAAATTGTATTTATATTATCAATTCTTTTCAGTTGGGTCATTATAATTTGCATAAAAAACATGTTGGCACTTATGAATCATGTAGTACAGCTGCATTTAAACATGGCCGGACTGAAACTGTAAGGCCGTGTACCACAAAAACTGCAGTATGTCTTTTTTTGAAAATTATTTTATTAACTTATTATGTGTGTAATGTGTAATAATATAATACGTATTACCGACAATGTTGACAATTAAGAAATAATAACAATTCCTAAATCAGCTAGGAATTGTCATCATAGCCTAGAAAGCTTTAACATTTCCTGACAATAGTAAGCAATGATGACCAAACAATTTAAAATATTATTTTATTATTAATATTAGAGTATGTGTACATTATATTATTAGTATTTAAGTATATTTATATATTTATTATTAAAAGAATATTTTAATATCATATATATTTTTCAACTTCCATTTCATTTTGTATTAGAAATTTTGGATGATAATTTGCATACATATCTATTAATTTTATATAAATATATATTTTAGGTTCTAAGTGAAGCGAAGAATGTATTGGTTTTACAATGAGTGTCTTTTTTTTTTTTCTATGTATGAAAACACTTTTGACCCGTAATAATGCTCCGATTTTCACGAATATCATGCTTCCAGTTGATAGTGTATAGTTAGTATTTTATTTCAAATTTCTCAAAATTCCCAATGGGATAGGATAAACGAGTAGAAACTAATTAAAAAATGGCATTTTTAATGAAAATTGAAAGTTTGATGAATTCCATTTCAATATTTCACGATAACTCAGGCAATTTTAAACTTAGGGACTTGAAAATTTTTTTGATAATGGGTATTATGTATATGTGATAAAATTTTAGAACCGTTACATTATTTTTTCTACAAGATATGGAACTTTCAATATTTCATAACATTCTCGTTTTTATTTATATATTTGAAAAAATTAGCAATTTTGGGTTATAAGGTCTGAAAATTGTATTGAAGTATTATACTTACATATATACCAAAATATTAGTAAAATTTCTAGTCTCTATATTATTTTATAGCTCTATAAAGTTTATAGTTTTAGTGTAATTGAAACTTTAAGAATCAATATAAGTATTTTTATTAATTCTCAATACTACTACAATAATGATTAATTAAAGGATAACAAATTTTGAAAATTTTATTATATATTTTATTTACATATTGGTTAACATAGTTCCAAAATAATATAATTATTAATTAATACCTAACAGGTATTTACACCTAAAATGTCCAGGAAATGATAACAATTCCCAGGCTATAATGACAATTCCTAATTGATTTAGAAATTAATCATTTCCGGTTTTTTTGTATTTTTATATAGTTTATTATATAAAATATTTATTACATTTAGGAATTTTGTCATGCTGTCAATAGTACAAATATGCCTTCTAATGATGATTTAGTGAATATGATAAAACAATGTTCAGTTGAACATAGTAAACTTATTAAAGAAGCAGCTATGGGTAATATTTTATTGAAATAATATATTTTCAACCAACTTTTTGCTTGTATTTTAAGTGTTATTAGACAAAATTATATTTAATATAATACACTTTAATTTTTTGTATATCATAAATTGATAACAATAAGATTTTAATTTAAAATAATTATTGAAGACATTTCTTATAATTATCCATTATTTATTAATAATGAGACAATAATTAAAAATTGGAGTAATATATTTTATTTCTTCAGTTAAAAAAAAAACTATCAATTTTTTGTAACATTTATTTAGGTTATAATTTATTTTAAACTAACACTAACACAATTCATAAAAATTTTACAAAATAATTAAAATTTTTAATTATAAATTTAATTTCAGGTGAAGGTTTTGATCGCCATTTATTTGCTTTGCGGTTATTAGTCAAAGAAAATAATTTACAAACTCCAGACTTATTCACTGATCCAGCTTATAGTCTAATTAATCACAATATTTTATCTACTTCTAGTCTGACATCAGATCACGTATGGTTAGGAGGATTTGGACCAGTTGTGAAAAATGGTTATGGAATTGGGTAAATTAATAATTTATTTTTATTTTTTAAGGAGAATTTTTAAAAAGTTCTTAATTTTATAATTATATTTAAAAAATGTAGTAAAGTTATGACTAATTATTTATTCAGAACGTTATGAAAGTACGAGTATATACAATTTTTTGTCTATATTGAACCATTTTGTATTATTGTCATTAAATTAAATTTTTGTTATTTTACTTTTAGATATACAATTCTTGAAGAATACTCTGGTGCTATTATTACAAATTATAAAGACCATTCTGATGGAGATAAATTCAGAGATGCCTTAACACAAGGTTTAAATAGAATTCTTAATATTTTAAGAGTTTAAGCTAATTATAAGGATTAAAATTATATAGTTGTTTTTAAAAATGTTATTACTTATTTGATCTATTTTTATTAATAGCTCATTTTTTTTAAGTAGATATAATATTAATATTTAGTGGAAAGTATTATTTTATTATCTTTTTAAAAATACAATAATATAAATATTTATTTTGGTATTTTGAAACATATGGTATTATTGTAATTTATATCGGGTTTATTGTTTTTTAAAAGTTACACATATTTTTTGTATGTTTAAGGGTATTAATTTGATTTTTTTTATTGTTATTTTACATTTTATAAAATTATATATTTAATTATTATATTTAAACTAATTTTATTTTGTAAAAAGTATTTAGGTACATTTTATTTATTTTATTTATCAAATTCCAATTCTTATTTACAAATTTGCTTAACATTTCAGAATAGGTATTTATAATTTTCTGATTATTTATATAAATATATTACGTAGAGTAAAATACCATAAAAAATATAAATTTACTATGTAATAAAATTATACAAATAGAATACAAAAAGCAAGGGAAGGGATACAGGTATAAAGAGGATAGTGTTAAATTTTGATTAACATTTGAATGCAATAATAAATCATCACATTCGTGAAAACGATTTTGAGCGAAGTTCATTAGATATGTACTGATTCAAATTTTAACATTTATCAGTCTCTACGTTCAATATAAATATTATCATTGCATTAAAATTGTAATCAAATTTCAACACTATTCTCTTTACACCAACATCAGTATCCCTTCCCTTGCTTTTTTACACTTTAAACAGTTATAAAAAAAAAAAAGTAAATGTAATAATTCCTAATTAATTGGAACTGAATTAAATAAAATGTATTTAAGCTTACTAGTTATAATAATATCTTACAAAAAACTTGGTTTATATTTCATTGTATCCATATTATTTATACAAATTGACATTCTAACTTTTATTATTTTAATAAATTCTATTTATAATTATTTTAACAAAAATCAAAATCACAAAATTGATATTATATTAGCATATAAGTATTTCTATAAGTATGTTGTCATCTTCAGCAATCACCTAAGCACCAACCGTCTTATGCTACTAACAATCTTATATAATATGCAGTCTTAAAAACCCAATGTCCCATTTATTGTCATAAAACCTTGCAAATTGTTTTTCGGTTGACCAATCACATTTTGATGTTACTGTCATTAGTTTACATTTATTTTAATAATGAGTTTTGTAATGGTACCGATTTAATAAATTATTTTTATTTTTAGACATTTCTATTGCTTTTCATATATTGAATTCCTTATAATTAGTTACATTTTTTAACAATATTACAGATTTTATCTTATGAACTGGTGTTTAATAAGTGTACCGCAACAGATTTTTAGTATTCTTGATTTTTAATATTTCTTAAATGTTTTTGTTGACTTATGCAATATTTATTATAATCCTGGCATTTATTCAAATATTATATTTATATAAAAATAAAAATTAATTTAGTAAATTTTTTTGCAATTCACAGTTTAAATTATATATAAATATATATATATAATATATATATTATATATATATATTTATTTTTATTTGGTTAAGGTGAAGAGTTTAAATAAAAGATATAGTCTACTAAATATGAAATTTTATTATACATAAATATTAAGTCTGATAATTTAAATTCACCGCATATTTTGTGCTTGTATATTTTTATCAAATTTTACCACAGAAAACGAAAAATAACTGATCTATTTTCGGTTTATTTTACATACCAAACTGTATATTATTCTATTTTAAAAAATTAACAAAAATAAAATCACTTATTAATTTTACTATGAGTTATTTGGTTTAATATTTTCATGTTACCTGAAAAATTAATAAAACAAATGTAAGTAATTAAATTTATTAACTTAAAATATGTATATTATATAATTACTTGCAATAATACTGTAAATATTATCTATACTTTCAACAGTGTTATAGTCTTTTCGATTTCCTGAAGTAATATCAAAAGTAAAATCTGGACCATAACAAGAAAAAAACTGAAATAAATATAATTTTTATAAATAAATAATTATGTGTAGAAAGAGATCATCTAATTTTTTAAGTCTTTTATGTATTATCTCGAGTAATGACTAAAAATAATAATTAATTAATTATATTTGAGTACTTGTGGATAATTTAATTAAATAAAATAGGCCTCAATAGTTTACAAAAAAAAAAAATAATTTTTATTGCAAATAAGTATTTTGCTAATGATGTAGCATTTGCAGTGCAAAATACAGGATGGATTAAAGTTATTAAATTATTTTATACTAACCTCATTATCAGGTATGTCAGTAGAAAAATCATGTTCTTGACCAGTTATAATAGCTGTTAAATATGTCCAACAGCGGGCAACATTTGCTTCATTATAACCTCCTATTAGAAATATAAATGGCAACATATTAGAAAATAAATATTACTTTAAGTTAATAAAATTATATTCCTTAAGGTATAATAAATTTGACTGTATAATCACTAATGAGATCATAATTGTATATTTGTATTATAAACATATTATACTATTACATTATATATTATAATGAAATACTATTTTATTAATTTATTTTAATACAGAACGTGCCATGGCCCAAGTACAGATAATCAAAGATACAATAAAATAAACATGAATAATGACAACGTTTTAATACCTGTACAAATACACTTATAGGAAAATGTGTAAGAAACGATTTCATTGGTATGATAAAATTACAACTAATAATCAAACGAAATGGGATTCTCATTAGCGATGCGCATTATTCTTAATATGGGTTGATTATGAGAATAGTTGTTAGTGCAAATAGGGACATAGAAAGGATAAGGTTAGCGTGAATGGAAGCAAAGAACTTTGAAATTTAATTGACTTAATAATTCAAGAGAGTCAATTAAACTATCAATAAGTTTTCTTAAAAAACTTTTACAACTTCGGCATACTCCAATATTGATCTAACTAGCGCATAGTAAAGTACTTTAAGAGAAACTACCAAATTAAATTCCTTGGATATCCTTTTTATAAAACCAAGAGTTTTTAAAGCCTTACAACATGACTTCTCAATATGGCCATTGAAATTTAAATCTCGGTCAAATGTGATTCTGAGATCAATAATTGTGTTACGTACGTTTGTGAGAGAGGTGCCATACAAGTTATAGTTGAATAAAAAGGGAGAATTGATTCTGTAGAAAGACATTGAACAGCATTTAGAGATACTGAAATTCAAACCAAGATTATTAGCCCAAGTTTCAAGATTCCATAAATCATATTGGAGTAAATGACAATCACTTATGAAGCTTATCTTTAAAAATAATTTTAAGTAATTTGCAAATAGCAAAAAACGACCATTGCGAATTACACTATGTAAACTATTAATGAATAGGGAGAAAAGTAGCGTCGAAAGATGACCTCCTCGAGGGACCCCTGAAGGAACATCGCATACTTCAGACTTAATGCTAAATACCTTTACTTATTACTTATGATTAGAAAGATATGAAATAAACCAAGATAATAGCGGTTCACCAAATCCACTGTTCTTCAGAACTATCATCAAAGCCCCTTATGATTAACATTGTCAAAAGCTTTATTAAAATCAGCAAAGATTACATCTACTTATTTATCATTTTCAAATGCATTAAAAACATAATTTACGAAGACAAGGTTGCAAGTAGTAGTTGAACAACCATAACGTTTATTTCTATGTCATATTACTCTTCAATGCACTAACACACTCAATTATAATAAAAAAAAATATTTTAAATATATAAAAATTGAGTCAATATTAACTATTTACTCAATAGAGTGTAATAAAAAAGCATAACGTTAATTTATATTAGTTTTAATCCGTATTTTATAAGAAAAGTAAAAATAATATATTTTATGTTATCATAATACATTGTAAAGTATTACATTACCACCACCGAGGAATAATGTTGGTTTTTCCCATTTTATTACGTTTTTTAAACATTCAGCCAATGATTTTGGTGTTAAATTAAATCCACCAATTGGATCACCAATCAAACCATCAGCACCACATTGAACAACAATACATTTTGGATTATAGGAACTATTCACCATATTACTAATTCTAAATAAAAAAACATTTAATTAAAAATCAATCATCAATTTATTAATATTTATAATATTATTTACCTATGAAACAATGTTATATATTTATCATCAGTAATTCCTTCTTTTAATGGTACATTTACTGTATAATATTTTCCTTTGTCTATTCCGATATCATCTAGTGACCCACTTAATGGATAAAAACCAGGTTCATATTGATGAAAGGAAAGTGTAAGAACTCTGTCTGTAGTCATGTAAGCATATTCCACGCCATTACCTAATAAATTCAATAAAAATAACTAAATTTATAAAAAAATAAAATTTATAATAAAAATAGGAGTGGATACCATGGTGAACATCAAGATCAATATACAACACCTTTCCAAAAGTTTTTCTTAACATTTCGATTGCGAGGACTATATCATTTACATAACAAAATCCTTCGGCTGAATCTCTAATTTAAATTTATAATGTCAATTGAATATGTAAATAAAATTTAAATCTAATTAAACATGATTAAACAAGAAGTATTTTTTACTAGTAAATTAATAACATACCTTAAAGCATGATGCCAACCACCACACCAATTTATAGCGAATCTGTATTGCATGGTTGTTAATGCTTTTGCAGCGGTCAACGATGCACCTGCAATATATGTACAAAATTTCCATATATCTTGCAAAACGGGACAGTCATAACCTAAACCATATGTTATTAAATATAAAATAAATTTATGTTTTTTTTGTTTTTACTACTATTTAAATTAGTGTTTTTCAATTTGTATTTAATTGACATTCTAATTAAATATTTCATGTATTTTAGGACACATTATTACACTAGGTAAAGATGAATATATGGAATACAAAGTATAAATATATAATTAAATATTCATGTTTTATTTGTGTTAATCGATCAAAAACATTTAATAATTAGAAACATTAGATTAATGCTTTGTATGTGTAATCATTGAAATTTTAATTAGCTATATAAAGGGTATCTCACCAGGTCTGGCCGAGCAAATAACTATTGATCTGTTAAATATTTTTAAATTCTGATTTTTGCAATTTATTTATGCATATATGTCACAATTATCATTATTATAATTTTTATTTTTATTTTTATTTTCATATTTAATCGACATGAAACGGTCAACATGAACGTTCACTAACCGTTTACTAATAGTGCTGATAAAAATTATTCCATATTTAATTAGCTAATAATTATTTAATTAATTTTTTTCATTAAGCCATAAGTTTGGTCAATTTTTTTTATTCAATTACATTTTATAATTTTAAGAAAAATCATGATTACAAATTGACTATCTTAAAATTTTAATTAATATGAAAACAAAGTTTCCATTTTTTTCTTTTGGTTTAAAAAAAAAAATTATAAAAGTGAAAAATATGACACGCATACACATAAATAAGTTGCAAAAATCAGGGTTTAAAAATATTAAATAGATCAAAATTTAATGGTAATAAACCTGGTGAGACACCCTGTGTATAATTCTTACAATATATATTATATATTTAATAATCCATTATTATACACACAATGCTGAATTAAATATTTATAATTATAGAATTAGTTATGTTACATGATATATTTAATTACAAACACTAAGAATTAGTTAAAACTTTACATAAATATATGTTATCAAATTTTTTTTCTAGAATTCTTATATATTAATAATGTTTTTTTAAATAATATCAAACCTAATCCATATTCCTCTTCATTTTCAAAAATAGAACTGTCCTTGTCATTTAATTCCTTAATGAAATCAATATATGCACTTGAATGAAATTCAATGAGATCTTCATATGTTGAAGGATTTACTTTAAATACATTCATATGATCGTGAAGATGGCATGCCTTAATAAGACTATCAACAAAATAAGCCTGAAATGTAACAAACATAAATTTTATAATAAATATATTCGCAATTTAATATTTAAATAAATGTGTAATATAACAAAATAAAATAATGCGAGGTTCTTTATTATTGATATTACCTATATAAAATCAAATGTTCATTTATATTATTTTGAAATTGATGTACCTAATCGCATAATTTATATGCAAATACATATAATAATATTATGTATATAATTTAATAATAATTACATTATACCTGTTTAATATTTGTTAAGTTAACTAGTCAAACTTTAATGAACTAAAAAAAGTAATGGATTAAAATAAAGTAGGTTTTTATTACTAAAAAGGCCCAAAGAAATTAATTATAAACACTCTGAATTTGTTACTCATTACGTTTTGTAATGTCCACACAATCGTATTTTGTTTTGCTACATATTTAGTCAATAATAATACCTAATTATTATCTATAGGTAACATATTTAATATTTAATATAAATAAAAAAAAAAATTAATTTTGTATAACTCTTTCGTATACAAAACGATACAATAGTATTTCTTTGACCGGGCAAGACCTATAATTAATAATTAGGTATTATTATTGACTAAACATGTAGCAAAACAAAATACGATTGTGTGGACATTACAAAACGTAATGAGTAACAAATTCAGAGTGTTTATTATTAATTTCTTTGGGCCTTACTCTTCTTCCGATATTTGGCACTTTGCAGCATTCTTCAAGTAACTGAGGATCGGAAATATAGCACACACTGCGATCCATCACGTTTAACGTTTATATGTTCTTGAATATTCAACAATTATACTTTACGCGCGCATATAGTGAAATATTCGTTAAAAATATCGAAATACTCAACGAGAAAATGAAATTTAACCGGCATTTGAACGTTTAAATTCATAAAATTGTTTGAACTTTGAACCACAGACAATATTAATAATGCACTTTATAACATGACAAATTAGGAGGTATGTCTACGAACAACGGTTGATTATCAGTCTAAAGTCTAATAGATAATATCACGAGCGTGAAGTTGACTGATAAAGTTGGCCGCCAAAAATTGTATGATAAGAAATGGTTTATGTGTAGTAGCATCGAAATAATTTTAAGGAGTTTAAAATAATAATATAATATCATCACGAAAATCAAATATATTTTTACGCTAGATAGCATTTTACTTTTACATTGTAATGTAATGTATTAACTACAAATGTATATAAATTAAAAAAAAAAAAAAAACAAAAACAAATATTTAATTTTAGTAAATTTAATATAATACGACACACCAACTGATTCAACAGTAAAATTTGCCATTTTACTATGTGTAGAAAATAATATTCATAATTTTCTGACTATACGTCGTGAATAAATACCGAAAACCATTTAATATAATAAAACGTCGAAATTTCACGACCCGACGTCGGTTTTTAATAATTTTATTTGGACATGTTCCGCAAAGCGACGGCGAACTTAACACATATTGCTGGAATTCTGGAAAGCCAAGAAAATTTCCGATCCGACTATATTTAACCTAGAATATACTCGATTTTTCCCTAGAAGCAATAAGCACAAAGTTTTCGAATTTTTGTGTCTTTTTTACCTGTAATTATTATACTTGGAATAAATATTCTAATTGCTTTACGATATTTTTAATTTTACGTTTTATGTATAAATATGCACGAATAAATAATTGATTAATTGAAAATATGATAGGTAAATTATTTATACGAGTATATAATTTTGAACGTAGGAACTATAAATGTGTTATAATTTTAATCAGTAAATAATTAAATAGGTATGATATAATCTGATGAACTTCGCTCAAAATCGTTTTCATGAATGTAATGATTTATCAATGCATTCAAATGTTAATCAAAATTTTAACACTATCCTCTATAAACCTGTATCCCGTCCACACCAGTATCCATTCTCTAGCCTTTTTAAAAATATATTTAGAATACTTGACACCTAATGAAAGCATCTATTTAAATACAAGTACAAATACTTTTAAAAAGTACCCATTTATATGTACAAAGTCTATCAAATAATTTTTTTAACTTTTCATAATAATATTGGTATTACTTAGGACTTTGGACTTAGGTATTATTAGTTTATTACTTAATATACAACCTTCAAATTTTAAATTAAATCTATACTATTTTTTTTTTAAACAAAATATAGTTCACATAATAATTACAAATACAGGTAATTAATTAATATAGAGTGATGTATTTAAATAAATTTTGGCACGTGTTGTAATAATAAATATATTATTTTTTTTAATATCTCGGCCGGCGCGTGTGTATTTTACTATTTTCTAATTATTTAATTTTTAAAATATTGGTATTATTAATTATTATATTTTACTTGAAGAAAACAAATTATTAAGATAATTTTAGTTTTCCCTATTAAACTCTTATTATTTTATTTAAACACATATACGGGTAACGGGTTCCTAATAGGTAGGTATAGATATTAATTATTATGACATAAATATATAATAATTATTATTTGGTATATTGAATGACCAATACCATTATAATTCAGGATTCAGCTATAATCAAATGTATTTAAAAAAAATTATTTGATTATAAAAATATAAAATACTTGTGAAAAATATTTAAAATACTTTTCAAAAAAACTTAACTTAACTTTTCAGATATATTTTTCAAAAGTATTTAAAATATTTATATGAATACTAAAAAGTAATTGAATACTTTTACTCAAACACTTTACAAGATTGTTAACATACCTACCGTATTTTTGACTCTATTAATAATAGTGATAATTCGTACAGGTACAATATTATAATAACAAGTAAATCATATTATATTTAAATTAAAATTAAAATTTATAATAAATTATTTTAATAAAATAAAATAAATGTATTTTTGTACGATGGCTAATGTCTGTTCAAACGAGTTTAATTCTAACGCCAATGTAGCATGAAAGCATGATACATACGACATACCTACCTACTAATCGCGTCTATAGGTACTTGCTGCATATTTTTATTCGAACAATAAAAATATTAAATCATAATTTTATAAAAATAAAACCCACCACACGATTCACTGGTTTATATTGCGTTTATTCAATGTCAACCGGTTTATTGATACATATTCGGAATATATTGTTTACCTATATATATTAATAGTTCTTAATCATTTTATATTTATAATAAATATATTATACAAATTACAATTTCTATTCCCATTTGACTTTATGGTAATACACTAATAACAATGAGAAAAACCTACTAACTTAACTAAAAAAAAAAAAGGCGCTAATTTTATACTTTGCCCCGGGTAAAAAATATACTAGATCCGGCACTGCATATTCCCGATAAATATACGTGAAAACGTTTAATATCACACACGGTGGCTAAATATTTTATAATTCAGTACCTACTATGGAGCATTGCATTTTAATTTCTTATCTATCTCTTGTTTCAGCAACAATATCGCACGAAATCCCGACGAGCGGCGACACAATGTAATTCGGTCTCATTAAATGGAGAATAAGAGATAAGACTCATTTAACATTTTATACTTTATAAATTAAACACATTTTGTTTTTTTCTTTAATATAAAAGGCGCATCTATTTTCTTATTAGATCATACAAAATACAACTATTTTACCATTATTTGAAAACCCAAATCAACCGGCGAAATCAGGGTTTGCGCTAAGAAAATTTTAGAATTGTACAAATTATTTTTAAACTAGGATAATAAACGAAATTTTTATAAAAGAAGGTACCTACTAATGACATTCCAATTTACCTATAACAATATCTGGTAGACCATTCTCACATTTAGCTAAATCTATTTCGAAATACATAATATACTTAGTTGATTAAGTCTTCCATAGTTTACACAAAGTACAAAATGAACTATAGGCCTATAGCTTTGTCTCGAAATGTTCAATTAAAATATATTTACCTACAAATATTTTTATATTATTTAATATTTTCTACATGTCTTCAAACATTCAAATTTAATTTTTAACGTTATAAAATCAAACTTTATTTAAAATAAATTATTTTATCAATTAGGTACCTATTTAGTTACAACTTATAACTATACTACTATATAAGAATGATATATTACTTTGTTATAGTAATATAATAGTACCACTTATAAATAAAGAAAATAATAAGTAAAAGTACAGTATAATTTATTTATATATTTGCAATGATAAAATAAATTACAGTAAGTATATACTGCACAAATAAGTAAATTACCTAACATTTTAGTCGATATTGTATATATGATAACTAACTAACTACTATACCACGAACAATTTATTTCGTCGTATAATATGAACTACATATAGATAAAATCACCAATATATCATACATAAAATTACAATAACTCAAAAACTATTTATTTCCACACACTATTGTTTTTGCCCTATATCTAAAATTCTAAAATAATAAAATAGATACATCTTTTGAAAAAATAAATCTAAATGCGAGGGTAACGAAAATAAAATTATGCATATCATTTATAATAATTATTACTGTGTGATATTGTTTGCTCCAAATGCAACTACAAAATTTTTTTAAAAAATCAAATATACCAATACAGAAATGTATAATATTGTACCTACCTACCTAATAAAGTATATTTTTTGAATCCTCAATGTCATAGAAAATAATAATATGTTATAATACGTATGTACCCATTTTTGATAGGTTTGTTTCAAACGCTATACCTTTCGTGTTATTATTCAAACTCAGGCACGTATCTAGACCGTGATCTTGGGGGGGGGGCGATTTTTTTTATAAATATATCTATATCATAAGTTGAATATATATTCAGGGCCGAATTTAGGGTGGGCCCAAGGGGCCCGGGCCCTGGGGCCCCCACAAAAAAATCTACTTTTTGTAAATTTTGTCGTAAATTTTTTAATTTTATAATAAATATATTTGTTTTCGGGATCAATAAAATAATTACAAATTAATAGAAATAGTAAGGTGTATGTAACAATAATATCGTAATCAATGATTTTAATGAAATAATAGAGTAATGTTTTTCAATTGATTTGAATTAAATTATTTTCTAAAATATTTGTAGAAAAATCTTGGATTATAATAATAAAACTTTTATTTGTTAAGAGCCCCAGGGCCCCCACAACTCTAAATCCGGCCCTGCATATATTTATACTTTATATACAATTAAAATAAATACACATAAACTGTATGTTTATTTGTTTTATTATTTTCCATATAAAGAGAGATATTTTAAGTTGCACTCCCTAGATCTGTGATCACGAGCCGCCACTGGTATTATTATATTATGTTACAAATATAATATATCTAGACTTATTCAGGTATTCAATTTCACTGTAACGTAAGAAGAGTTAATTTACAAAATTATTGCGATATTTCTATTAAAATTAAATTAATTATTGAATTTTGTATAATATTATACGGTCCTTGGGGGGGGGGGGAGCGATCCCCTTAAATACGTGCCTGTTCAAACTTAAACATACCTTCCCAACAACTGAGTTGCAAATCTTATATTTTGAACTGTGCAATATAGGCAACTCAATAACTCATATGGCATTGCGGTTTGGTAACTTGGTAACTTCAAACAAGTTTACCAAATAGTACACAAGTTCTATAATACGACGCGCTATTCTTCATAATTTGTATACGTGTACTCTATTCAATGATATTATTACACGTATGTGAAAAATATTTATTGACGACTGACGTCATTGCACAAATTTTTCATTCACTGATTAAATATCCCAAATACAGGTACAGAACTTCGAGAAACCCAACATAACATTTATCAATATATGAAACTGCATGTAGATTATATTTCGCAGATAGTTCAAAAGCATCTTTCAATGTTTTATAATGTTCCGAAAACGTTTGAACTTAGTTATCTACTTATTTAAACCAAATGGCACTTTTAAAAATTCATACTGTAATACTGGCATATAAACGAAGTGTTGGATAGAGTGTTCGTTTATTTGTACGTGGTGAAGTCCATTTTTTGTAATCTAACTATGTAAATATTCGTTTATCTTTTAATTTAACTAATT
Organism: Tetraneura akinire; assembly: GCA_021307375.1. NCBI lineage: Eukaryota > Metazoa > Arthropoda > Insecta > Hemiptera > Aphididae > Tetraneura > Tetraneura akinire. Next base: position 6,639,588 of record JAIUCT010000012.1, on the reverse strand, counting down.
ATCATCAATCAACGGGCTTGGGAAATTATCTTTGACAGTTATTTTATCATGTAATGTCCAGTAATCTACACATTATACACTGTCGATATATGATACATATAGATACTATACCACGAAAAATGTATTTCGTCGTATAATATGAACTTTATATAGATAAAATCACCAATATATCATACATAAAATTACAATAACTTAAAGAGACAAAAACTATTAATTTCCACACACTATTGTTCTCGCCCTATATCTAAAATAATAAAATAGTTACATCTTTCGAAAAAATAAATCTAAATGCGAGGGTAACGAAAATAAAATTATGCATATCATTTATAATAATTATTACTGTGTGATATTGTTTGTTCCAAATGCAACTACATAATTAAAAAAAAAAAAATCAAATATACCAATACAGAAATATATAATATTACATAAACGTAAAGAAAGTTTTTAAAAATTTATTGTATCGTACATGAAAATCACTATTGTTAAATGTCTGGGAGTAAAGATCATATTGGCGGTCGACAGAAATAAAGTATGTATACCTACGTAATGAAGTATAGTTTTTGAATCCTCAATGTCATAGAAAATAATAATATGTTGTAATAGGTATATGTACCCACTTTGATAGGTTTGTTTTAAACGCTACCTTTCGTGTTATTATTCAAACTTAAACATACCTTCCCAACAACTGAGTTGCAAATCTTATACTTTGAACTGTGCAATATAGGCAACTCAATAACTCATATGGCTTTGCGGTTTGGCATCTTGGTAACTTCAAACAAGTTTACCAAATAGTACACGAGTTCTAAAATACGACGCGCTATTCTTCATAATTTGTATACGTGTACTCTATTCAATGATATTATTACACGTATGTGAAAAATATTTATTGACGACTGACGTCATTGCACAAATAATGTGAAGGAAATTGTATTGTAAAATTTCATTTTTGTTGTTCAATACAGTTTAAAACTTTCACGTTATTACTTACTGTAAAAATGAAATATTTTGATATAACATTTTTAGCATTCATTCAAATTATTATTTTATGTACTGGAGTTTTTAAAGGTAATTTTAATAAGTATCAAAATATTATTGTAGGATTCTATATTAGGTAGTTAAAGTTGCTAACATAAAAATAATTATACTTAACAAATTATTTATTAATATTAATTGTTCACGCAGTTACTAAGTTTTTTTCTATGGCTTCTATGCTGACGGTAACTAGTCAATTTTATCTCCCATTTTATTCCCGTCCTAATTAAACTTATTTTTCATTACCTTATTTTCCCTCGTTAAATTTATTCCTCCATAATATATTATATGTGTATTCTTTTAATATGTAAATTATTATCAATTATTATAATTAAATTTATATTTGTCATTGTAAACGGGCAACGCCCGTCTTTTCGTCGTCGTTCTTCGTTCGCTAGTCTTTACTTAGCAACACGTTCGTCTTTTTTGTCATTGTTTTTTCGTTGTTCTGTCGTTGTCGTTTTTTTTTTTTTATATTGTTTTCTTTCTATCATTGTCGGTCAAGAAGACAATAACAACACACGTTAGTGATACTATTCACATATACCACATTGAATGGTTATTTTAATCTGTGTCTGAATCTCTGAATATTATTAATTATTATAATAGGTGCAACAGTTTATTTCAATTTTTAATAAACGTAATTTTAACTAAAATTTCGCGTGTATTATTTTACTCAACCTATTGTCAGTACTCACCCTTTGATTAGTTGGCACTTTGGGCAAGTATCAGCATCTGACCGACTGGGTAATATTACTGTTTCTATTGATTTTTATTTATAATTGTTCAACGTCAACGTTGGTGGCATTCCACGGCGAGGTCCTACAGTGCTTAAGTCCAACATAGACTGTTGCGTGGCCATCCAGGTCTTCGAGAGTGACCATCAATCAAACCAGCTACCAGTTGACTTCACCTACTACCAGTTACCAGCCCAGTCACCCTCACCGTCAACATTATCGTTCTACCATACTTATTAAGCGTGAATTATTTGTTTAGCTTTAAAGTCTTATACATTATTAGATAGGAGATGTACAATTTTGTGGCCGTTGCACAAGTAAACAGGTCACACAATTTCCCGCTAAATGATACATTACAACATACCCCCTGAAATCCGTTACCGAACATCCATAGTTACCTAGTTTTTTTTCTTTTATAATTTGTTTCTTGTTCCTATATTTTATATTTTTTTTTTCTGTTTTGTGAATTATTTAAATTCACAGGTCCTTCGGTCGTCGTACATAATACATTAATAAATAAATAAATTAATATATATGTAATATACCTACTTATGTAATATAAGTATGTTGCTATATGTATATATATATATATATAGATATAATTTCAAGGATAAATTTAATAAAAAGTATTAAAATAATGTATACCATTACCTATGTATTTGAATGTTACGTTACAAAATTCACTTTTGTTCACATTTTATTTTAAAATAATTTTAGTTTGTTGTGATGACATATTAGAATCAAAATGCATTAGTAAGATATATAGTACCTATTAATATATTAATTACATCTTTGTCGCAGCCAGGATTTATCAATGGGAGGATATTAAAACATATATTATATTAATAATTAGTTATAAATTCAATAAAAAACATTTTAATTAGATAGATTAGTAATTTTATATCTTAATGTGTCTTTATCACCAAAAAGGCCGTAGTCATTTATCATGATGCAGATGTGTAGTATATATTTTTATCCTTAAATAGTTCATAGTTTCTTACAACATACGTATACTGTAGGTATATCTATTATAACACGATTAAAGCTAATCGTGCTATATAATATGGTCTAAGTTTTTATTATTTTATTTATGAATAGACCTTTTAATAGGTCTATGATTATTCCAGGTAAAATATTTGGCAGATATAATTTTCCCTCCAATTTAGTGTGTTTAACACTTTTCAATTATTTTGAAGTGAAATAATGAATTGTCATACCTATTACCTACCTATTGATAAATCATTAGGAAATTAAGTTAAATGTAATAATTATTTTATAATTTAATTTGTAATTTACATTATTTGATGACTTGATGTAAATTAAGTCATTGAAAAAAAAAAAAAATTTTTAAATTTTTATACTTATTTGATTGGCACCATATATACTATATTACATATTAATTAATCATTTATTTGGTTATGTTTAGAAGAATTAAATTCAATTTTATTGCCAAGTATGCATTATTTTCAAAGTTGTACTTATAATATATTAATATTCTATATTTGATATTGCATAATTAATAATTATTATATTAAATAATGGACAAGTAATTCATACATAAAAAAGTACATATTATTATGTGAACGTTCTTTAAAATTTTTAAGTCTTTAATTTCAACACGTTCTAAGTTACCGTAAAATATTTAAAAACAAATTCGGGATTCGGTTAAATTAGAATCATTGTAATTTGTACCTAAATATAGCGAAATTATCATAATTATTTGGTAATATTTTAATAATGCCTAAATAACTAGGTATGGCCATTAAACTATACAGGGTGATCAGAATTTCATGTTACAGCAATTTTCTCTGTAAATATTCGTAATAGAGAAAATTTTATAATAAAAAAACTATTTAGTTTTATATAATCTAAAATTATATGTATATTAAAAATTTTAAATGCCCTTAATGGGGGCGTTTCAGGGATCAACTTTTGAAAATAAAATGGTAACCCTTATTTTTTATACATTCATTATATAATAATATTTTTGAAAAAAATTTTGGTGGTAAAATTTTTTTTTAATCATTAATACTCTTAATATGAGAGTGATTTGAAGTTTTTAAATTGCATAGGTTATATTGTTAAAATATTAATTATGGTTCAATCTTACAGACATCACGCCGCGGCACCAACTGTAATGTGCGCGCTTGCATTTTGATTGCCTATGTTCTCGCATGAGAGTCCATCAGCAAAATATTCCACGCTACCTAGATTGAACTATATAAAATTACAATATTATAAGAAAATTCAAATCACTCTCATATTAAGAGTATTAAATATTAAAAAAAAATTATACCACCAAAATTTTTTTCAAAAATAATATTATATAATGAATGTATAAAAAATAAGGGTTACCATTTGATTTTCAAAAGTTGATCCCTGAAACGGCCCTTAAGGGCATTTAGAATTTTTTAACATACAAATAATTTTAGATTATATAAAATTAAATAGTTTTTTTATTATAACATTTTCTCTATTTCGAATATTTACAGAGAAAATTGCTGTAACATGAAATTCTGATCACTCTGTATATACTCGTACATTACATATTATATATAGTATATATAAAATATAAGTAAAAAACGGACAATATTTTCACACAGTCCGTTTAATTAACTGCAACATGGACTTTTATTACTTTTATTATTTACAACTCGATATTATCCAGTTCCAATCGGTACGCTGTGTGCAAATATTGTAACGTTTTTCATTTTTAAACAATTTTTTAATTTAATCATAGTATTAAAAAAAACAATATAAAAAGTTTTTACGTCACGACCACGTTGAAAACAAATTGATAACTAAACTTAAAAACGGATACTGGATAAAAGTTATCGGATACGAAATCGGAAAGTGTGAAAGGTTATAATCTTATAATTATTATTTAACTAATTTACAGGTATATAATTATCTATTAATACAATATTGATAAACAGTCCTTTTGAAAAACGTTACGATGACGGAAAAGTATCGAGTCAATCCGTCAAGTAGATTAGAGCTCTGCACGGGCCAATCCGGTGTTTTCAGTCTTTTCATTTCATAATTAACAGTCGTCCAGTCCATTTTGGTCCGATTTTAAAACATAGTAGTCCGGGGTCTGGTGAAAATTTTTGAATTTAATATTGGTTTTGTTTGGCCTAGGTTATATTACCGGAATACGAGTACATCATATTTCTATTGTACCTTCATCTCAATTTATCCATTCTATATTTTTGTATATTAAAATTAAAGATTGATTGTTATTTTGTTGGTACGAACCCGTATGGCAGATGCCAGATATATGTCCGACACGATTGACTTCAAAGTTTCTGAAATCTAATCTTGCACTGACTAAATATAAAACTTTCTTCTTTTAATATTATATTATATAATTTATTATGTTTACTTTCAAAAAGAGAAATTGAATACCTACCTAAATAATATTCTAAACGTTTGTTCCATTATTGTCAGTTACTCAGTTCTTCAATCTGTTGTTTTTCATTTCTTATACTTTCATATGAAATAAACTACCTAATAACTGACGGACTTCCGGATTTGTCCATATTTAAAAAAATAATTTAAAATTTGGTCTGGACTAGAAAATGTTTTATCGTTAGACCGGACGCACACTGAAAAAGCAAAACTGCTTGAAGCAGACTAAAACAACTTTATTATGACTAATAAAAATAGGACACATATAATTCAATAGAGAAGCGTACACCCAAAAGTCATGGTCAAAACAAAATTTTTTGACTATAGTCAGTTATAGTCATGTGTCTCCCGCCCCACATACCACAAAAAATTAAAAAATGCAAATTTTTTTTACGGCAACATTTAGCATGCAATTCGCATGAATTTGCATGACTATTACCACAATTTAACCGATTTTCATGTAATTGTAATTAAGTGTGTATATTCAGTACTTCTGGTAGAGTGATGTATATTATTTTTCATACACCTGAGTGTAAAAAGTGGCTTTCCACAAATATTTTTTAACTTTTTTGAAATAGAAAATTTATAATATTTATAATTATCAATTGATTGTTTGTAGTTTTTAATGTATATCCAGATAGCGGCAGGGCGGCAGCAACCGAATCTAATATATTCCTATATATTTTATTAAATACAAATTATACAAAGAATACGATTGAATTGGTATTTTGTACAAAAAGCAATGCATGCAAAATGCAAACATTCTGAGATAAACGAGAAAGCAGAGTACAAAAAATAGACGAATTATTCCAACAGGATAATGAAGGTATGCTTG
>JAIUCT010000012.1:6608795-6633563 GCA_021307375.1 Tetraneura akinire | reverse complement strand
GCATTAATCAACAAGTGCAGGAACTACTAATCGATAATTCTGAAGGTATGTGAAATTTTAAGAAGTAATCATTTTTCATGTTATTTGTGGCCCATCCTTGTTTTATGATAAAATTTCTTAATCTATTAAGATTAAGTAACTTAATAATTTAGAATTTTAATTTTATACAATGGTTAAAATATTCTCCATAATATGAAAGTTTGTTGAAAACTTAAGAACAAATAATATGTTTTAATAAAATTGGAAATTAATTATTTAATCAGAAACTGCCAAATGTTGGGTTAAGTTGACACGAGAATTAGTTGTCTACTATATTACTTCATTGCTACAAGGTCTTATTACATAAAAATAAATCACTTTTTGTCATATTTGTGTAGCGCATGTTTTTATGGATGCACAATTAATAGAAGGTAAGTATTTATAAATTCATAAATATTCCTCGATGTTCTGATATTATATTAAATGGCGGTTCGCAGTTATGTTTTTGGATGACAGAAAATTTAATACAGTGACAAAAGAAACTTTTTTTTATTATTATTATAATTATAATAATTATAAGAATAAATAATATACATCATTTCATATTATAAATCAATTTTCCTTCTTCTCTCTCGCAAAATCATTAATAATACACATGTCGACACAAATGGTTTTTTTGATATAAAATAATTTAGTATAATAATTAAGTTAACATAAAAAATATGTGAATAAGACATGATAATTTTAGATTTTAGCGAAGGAAAAAATGTATTGGTTATAGAATTATATACGTCTTTTGTTTTATTATTTTCTTTTTATGTCTGAAGACAATTTTACTTCCCGTAATAGTGCACCGATTTTCACGAATGGCAAATATTTCCGGTTGGAAAGTAGATTTAGTTGGTTTGATTAAAAATAAGGTATATAATTTCATTAGTAATTTATTCCCATTTAACTAATTATAATATTATTATGTTTATATTAGGTACACCAGCAGACATACATGACAAATCTTCACCAAACAATAATGAACGTGGTACGTGTAATTTTACAAAAATAATCAATTTTCATGTTATTTGGGACGTAAACTTGTTTTATGATAAAATACTTTATTTACGATTAACTAGTTTGTTCTTTATGGCATAAAGGATAAAGCCAATGGATCCCAACTGGTATTCCGCGGACCAAAATTGGTCCATGAATTTCATTTATCTGGTCTGCGGTATCAACGAAATAATTTTCATTTCCATCAACAGTTTAATTTGAAATAATAATTAACTTATAAAATTACAAAAGTCAAATTAAAAAAACTAAATTGTATTTCATATTATCTAAGATTTCTACGTATACTTTTTCCGTTGGTAATTTAAAACTATAATAATACGGGTAGTAATTCTAAATTATATTGCACTCATATATGATATATCAACAATAATCTAAGTTTTTCCTCTATATATTTAATTATTAGCTGTCCATCGTAACATAATTTGTAAATATTATTACTGACTTATTAACGATGATGCAATTATTATAATAAACTTTATTTTTTTTTTAAATAATACATCGTTTATAAAATACAACAAGACCAAAGTGTGTAACGAACGTGCCTTATATCGTGCATGCAACATAAGTGTGTGATAATAATTAGGAGTCACATAGGATAATAAAAACAATTTTTTTTCAATTTTCGCTAGTATTTTGTAAACAAAATATTAATCTAATATATAAAAATCTCGTGTCATAATTATAAATGTATGTCACCCAATTCTTAAACGGCCTGAACGATTCCATGTAATTTAGTTTGTATATTCAGTAGGTCTGATAGAGTGATGTATACTATTTTTCATACATATACGTGTGAAAAGTGGCCTTTCACAAATATTTTTTACTTTTTTGAAATAGAATTATTATAATATATATTTATAATTATCAATTGACTATTCGTATTTTTTAATGTATATCCAGGCAACGTCAGCAACAATATAATATAATATAATACGAGTATATTTTATTATATACAAATTATACAAAGAATGCGATTAAATTGGTAGTTTGTACAATAAGCAATACATGCAAGATGCAAACTTTCTGAGCTAATCGAGAAAGCAGAGTACAAAAAATAGACGAATCAGTCTAACAGGATAATGAAGGTATGCTTGTGGACGTACAAGAATTGCATTAGGCAAAAGCTGAAAAAATAAATAAAAAACGTTTTGAAGCGCATCTATTCGTAGTTGACACACGCAGAACAAATGGCTGCTAACGCCATCAAGTAGTGCCGTATTTAAGAACAAGCATATTGGCTGCAGTCAAGGGGCCCGCACCACAAAAAGAACAAAAAAAAAAAAAAAAATGTTTATTACACATTAAATTAATAAAAGTTAACAACCGAACAATGGTTAAAATATTCTCCATAATATGAAAGTTGAAACTTAAGAACAAATAATATGTTTTAATAAATTTAATTTGGAAATTAATTATTTAATCAGAAACTGCCAAATCGTCGGTTAGGTTAACACGAGAATAGTAATAATATAATATGTAGTTATTTTATCTGAAATTTAAAATAATTTAAAATAAGTGATATATAATACATATGTATGATGAAATAGTAATTAATTTTTTTGTAAACAAATTATATTTAGATGGTAAACACGTTAATTATGATGGTGGTAAGTGAAAATGTTTAAAAATTAATTTTTATTAATATTATAAATGTATCAGTTAAAAAATTGTAGGTAGTACGATTATGTGTTAGGTATCTATATATAATTAATTAAAAATTTTATAGTGTATGTTAACATGATACTCGTAAATACCTATACCATGGTTATAAATTTAAAAAGAACTAAGTAAAACAATAATATTTTAATAGTTTTCGTATGAAAAATCTCTGTAATTCTGTATAAAGTGATATATTATAATAATATAATGTTATAAAATATAATCTGTTCCAACCGCAGAATTTGATTTTTATTTTACAATTTACATAAAATTCAATGCCATCATAATGTGAATAGTAAACACTTTACATCATTTCAATTACCATTGAAAAATATCTGAATGTTATAATATATTAATATTAAACGATCATTTTTATAATTTATTTCTGTAATTCCCATGATTATTGAATGAATATACTTTTAAGTTGTAATATTAAAATATAATATATACTCGTATATAACATATGCACTTGTAACTATTTAAAAATAAAATCAATATATTTCGAAAATTATAAATATTGACTAAAAATAAATCAAATAATAATACAATATGCTTAATATTTAGTAATTTAATAAAAAAAAATTAGAATATAGATTATTATTGGTTTTATTTATTTTTTGGAACCAAATTAATATTTAGAAATATATGTAAATTCGGATACTGGTAAGAGAAATATTAAAAATTTTGTTATTTTTATACATAAGAATTTGTCAATGTTTGTCTTTGTGCAATAACTTTTAATTTCTAGTTTAAACTATTAATTTATGTATAAGGAAGTCATATTTGTCATTATTATAATATTTTTTCACTGATATAATTATACAAATTACAATAATGATAAGATTTTGGTAACATACGAGTATAAGTATACTACAGTAGAATTGTCAGACTTTAAAACTTAAAATTATCAATTTTATTAAACATTATATAACAAACAACGAAAATTTTAGGAAATATTCAAGTGGTATATTTTCTCGAATAATGAAAGTAACAGTTTTAAAATTTTTATCACGTAAATACAATAGGTACTTATTTGAATACCTAATCAAAATTTTAAGTCTCTAAATTAAAAATTGCCTTAGTTGTTGTGGAATATTGCAATTAATTACATCTAAAAATTCAGTTTTCATGAAAAATAAAAAAAAATTCACGTATTTTTATCATGTTTTAGTAGTTTTTCTTATTCTATTAGCCGAATTATGATAAATTTGAAAAATGACCTAAATAAAGTATTAAATATATTATTTTTCTGTCGGAAAAATATCTATGCTGTTCGTGATATAATCAGAATATACGTATATTTTAAAAAACAAACTTTGTGTTCCCAAATATATTAAGTAGAAGCATTGATAAACATTGTATAAGCATTGAGTATGTTGTATGTATTGTATGGAGAAACTATCTTCGCGATTATTTGATGAAAGTAATTACTACCACTGAAAATGGAGCGCGCATTAAGTATCGAAAAGTAAATTAATTAATTAAAACCTAAAAACGAATAACAGATATGTAAAATTTTATTCGCACGTCTCGTGACGAATGTAATTAATAATTATTAATTTCAGAAATGTTGGTAGACTAGCAGGCAATGAGATTTGCGAATTGTTGCTTGGCTACTTTCATTAAAATTGCAAATGTTATTATTTTTTATTATTTGTCTATTAAAATTATGACCATATTTTATATTTAAATTGCTGAAGAAGGTTTAATCAAAATCTACATTCTGTTTTAACATTTTCATAATAATAAATTGTAATAAAAAAAAAAAAAAAGGGAAGTGATACTGTTGTGTAAGGGATGCAGGTGTAAAGAAGATAGTATTCAATTTCGATCACAATTTGAATGCAATGATAATTCATTAGTCAATACATTCGAAAAACGATTCTGAGCGATTTTCATCAGATAATATATGAACCGATTAAATTTTTTACATTTATCAGTCTCTACATTCAATAAAAATAATTTTACTAAAATTTCAAGTTTAACACCTATAAAAAAATTGAGTGTTGAGATTTTTCTAATATTTTGGATAATCGTTAAGATACACGCGTATGTTAGTGTGCTTCAATAAAATTTTCAAAAATTATCCAAATTTTTTAGGTTTTCTATTAATTTTTATTGTAGAAGTATTGAGAAATTTGACGTGGTCAATTTATCGCAACTTCAATTCATCGTGCATCAATTCATTGCACATTTCTTTTTTACATATAATTTAAAATTCCTATTCATTTTACTTAGAATTTTACGTTATATATATTCCTAATCTATATCGCAACTATTGTTGATTATCTGTGGCTTATCTGTATTACATAATAAAAAATTAATATATATATATATTGTTTTATCATCTAATTATATTATTATCAATATTGTTAATAGATATTAATACTATTATTATTACATATAAAAGTGTAGCAACAACAATCGATAACGAGGTAACTAGACCAGTTATGCCTCAGTCGGTCGACAATCGTCGAACTTCATTTTTATTGTCGCGTTGTCGATCCCGTGTTCGTGCCTTTTCACTTCTCTGTTTAGTATGGCTGTTAATTATAAAATATTAAAGACTGAAAGTGGAAAAAACATGCTTCGTTCAATGGTTATATTTTCGTAAAAGAGAAAGAAGGTGATAAAATCAATATGGAAATAATGGAAACAAATATTTTAAAATCAAATGTCGTAGACGCGTTCATTTAAGTGACGGAAAAATATTAAAAATAGCGACCATAACCTCGTTCCGAATTCAATAGATACTAATGTTGAAAAAACACTAAATTTACTAAAAGAAATAACTAGGAACTAATAACATTGATGCATGTTCCCATTCCTAAAGCATGATCTGAAATCCCTGCGGATTGTGCGGCTCATTTATTTACCTAATATTCATAGACTCAAGCGTACCATACAACGTGTACGTAAACAACAACTTCAATTCCCAAACGATCCAACTGATTTTAAATTTATTATACCTGATGAAACGACAAAAACCACAGATTGTAATCTGTTTTTATAATATGACAGGGGTATTTTTAGCGACAGAATTTTAATTTTTTCAACAACAAATTTATTAAAACTATGGCGCAATGAAACAATTGGTTTTGTGATGACACATTTTCAAGTGCTTCATCTTTATTTTATCAAGTTTATACTATTCATGCAATACAATATTCAAATGTCTTACCATCAGCTTACATTTTATTACCCGATAAAAAAGAAAAAATTTAGAATCGTATGTTTCAAGCATTAAAAACTATTACTATTGGATTAAGTCCTAAAACCATAATGGTTGACTTTGAAAAAGCTACGATGAATGCAATAAATTATGAATTTCCAGAAACAGAAGTAAAAGGATCCTCTTTTCATTTTTCACAGTGTATATGGCGACAAAGTCTGGTTGCGGTCCTTCAAACGAAATATTAGGACGATGTAACATTTGCACTACAAGTACGAAAGTTAGCAAGTTCAGCTTACGTACCAGAAAATGGAGTAATTAATATTTATAATAAACTGTTGGACACTACTTATTTTACCGAACATAACGAATTATTATCACCAATATTCAAATATTTTCAAGAGACTTGGATAGGATGCATGGACATTGCACAGAAATGAAAACATTGCGACAAAAAAAGGGCACCTTAATTTAACATTTCAATTTGGAATCGTTATTTATTGGTTTCGGAAGATATACCTAGATTTAACAATGCTGTAGAAGGATGGCATAATTCTTCCACTTCAATTTTAAATCAATGCCATCCAAATATTTGGAAATTCATATCCGCATTGAAGAAAGAAGAAAATATAAATTAAGTAAAACTTGAACAATATAATATAACTAGCGAATGTTTACCAGCAAAAAAAAAAAAAAAAAATACTTAGACAAAGCACAGCGTTTAAAAAAAATGTTCTTTGATTTAAAAAATAGAACAACTTAAGATTATTTACAAGGAATAGCACACAATTTCCAATTGCAAATATAATATTTTACATATCTTACATATTTAACAATATTATAATTAACGCACGATGAATTGACGTATATTTAATTTTTATTGTATAAGTATTGAGAAATTACAAAAAGAATATTCGTATGCCTCGTATGGATTATAAGATTTTCGTTTTAATTAAAAATATCAACTTTAAACAGCTATAAAAAAAAATTGAGACTCGGGGTTTTTTTAATATTTTAAATTGATGTTAAGTAATATGTGAGAAGGTATACTTAATTAATTGATATAATAATTGAACGGGCCGGGAACGTAATATTGAAATACGCGCACCCCGGACACCAACCAAATTACTTAAACACCATCGATCAGAATTTGTGTATACTCGTATGTGTAGGTTGTAATAGCACTCAACAAGGTGGAAGGGATTGCTTATCAAAACTTGTGAATGCTAGTGTGCGGTGGTTGTGTAGGCGTGTATACGTGTGAGGTGTGTAAGTGTAATAAAAAAAAAAAGAGCTGATACTCAGTGCTGTAACAACCGGGTGTGCAAGGGGTGCATTACACTTCGGCTCCGTACATATATAGGCCCCCAAATAGATATAATTCTTGTAATAGGTATAATAAAGATGTAATAATACAAAATAGTAATAAAAAAATATTTTTCACTTTTTTTATTTTATTTTTTTGCCTATCATCCTATCTCTGGGTTTAATTATAAACATACATTTTAGGGCCCCTTAACAGAACTTGCACACCAGCCTCATAGCGTCTAGTTGCGGCACTGAGTGATACTCCTGCCGCAGTGATATAGGTGTGCAAATCATAGTATTTAATTTTAATTAGAATTTAAATGCAATGATAAACCATTGCATTCGAAAAAATGATTCTAAGCGAAGTTCAGTCAGATAATGTAGGTACCTCTATTGATTTATATATTTCTGTTTTTTCGTCATTTTTTCATCGTTTTTTCTAACGTATAGGGTCAATTTTGAGAAATTCGAAAAATGACCTATATGAAGTATCAACTAAACCCACTTTCCAACCGGCAACATACGATATTTGTGAAAATCGGATCATTAATTCGGGTAGTAAATGTGTTTTTAGACATAAAAAAAAAAAATAAAGAAAAAAAAGAAACACATCATTGTAAAACTAATACATTCTTCGTTTCGCTCAGAATCTAAATTTTAGTTAAGAATTTAGTAATAATATTAATATATCTTTTACTTTTTAAGTCATAAATGATTAATTTGGTATTATATATACCATAAAAAGAAAAAAAGTAAAACAGTAAAATGACTAAGTAGGTATGTTAATATATATGTTAACCTAACCTATTATTATTATTATTATTATTATTATTATTATTATTATTCTATTTTTTTGTTATTAGACATAATAAAACTCATTTCCATTGTAAAATATCAATTAAATAATGATAGTGAGAAGAGTAAGTTTGTTTTATAATTCTTTTCATACACACCCATATAATGTTATAAAGTTTAAATTAATATTTATGTATTTAAATATAATATTTCATAATGAAATTAAGATCTTTAGATTTGGGTGTAATACCTATTTAATAATCATTTTTTATCTATTAATTCAAATATTGAAATAAATATTAATTAATCATTACTACATCAATTATGTGTAGAATTTGTAAAAGCATTTACCTGTAACAAATATTCTTACAATTATTTAGTAAATTTAGATACCTATGAAATAAACATTTTAATATATTTTAATATAATTTAAATTGTTCATTTTGAATATTTATTGTTATTGAACAAGATTTAGATAAAAAAAAATATTCACAATAAATGATTTATTTTAATACCGAATTCCTAGTTGATTGCATTTTTGTATTTAAATAGGTAATAACAGATATACATGTAGAATTGGGATAATTTTAAAATTTAATTCATTGTTCATTTATTGTAATAATGACATTTATAAAATATTTAAAAACCGTGAATTATCTATAATAAAGAGATTTTGCAGAATGAATAATAGATAGGTTATAAAATATTAAAGAAAACAACAGATTCGGAATTATATTACTCTGGATAACGTGAGATAAAACTCAATTGAAGGAGACATGAATATTGTTTTATATGTCAGGATATTTTAATTTGGAATGAATAGAATAAAACAAATTTTTAATTAAGTACATATACCGTTCTTTTGTCTTAATTATATTAGTCAAAAATTATATGTCCGAGAAAGATACACGTAAGTTAAATGTTAAGACATATTTTAACTAGGTTACTAGGTACCTACCTATTTAAATTCCAAAATTAAATTCAGTTTGTAAATAATATGCAATAAAAGGTCGCGAATTTGTAAAGATAGTCATCAGAAACTTATTAGATTAATTGTAATAACTGGAAAATTGATATTGAAAAATTTAATGAAAATCAACAAACTGAATTTCATTAATTTAATGCTATGCGTGCAGATAATTTTATTGCTGTTTACACCAAAAAATGTCAAAATATTGTTTAAAAATTAGATTCGGCGTGAGCTATTCAAATTGATCAAAATAGAACAATATTAATTCCTATTATTCAAACAATTATATTTTATGGGCGTTAAGAAATTGATATACTCGTACGTGGCACAAATGACTATGATCCAGTTTCTTTTTGACTTTTTTTAACCTACTTATAATGATGGGAATTTTGGAGCACTATTGACAATGCGCATTTCGTGTGATGATAAATATTTAACGAATTATATTAGAAATCAAAAATTAATTGCTACATATATAAGTAATATTATTCAAAATAATTATATAAATATATGTAGAAAAATTATTCACAACTAATTATTTATAAAATCAACTAAGCGAAATGATTTTCTGTATTGGTCTACGAGACAACTGATGTGTAATTTAAACAATAATGTAAATATTAAAAAAAAGAGCTGATACTTTGCCACATAGGATACAGCCGATACAGGTGTGGGAATCATAGCGTTTAATTTTAATTAGAATTTGAATGCAATGATAAACCATTGCATTCGAAAAAACGATTCTGAGCGAAATTTAGTCAGATTATAATGTAGGTATTTTTTAAAACATTTTTTATTAAATATTTAAAACACAAAATTTTATGACACATATAGTACATAAATAAACACTCTATATAATTTTTATATAATTAAATTTTCAAAATTTTTAAAAAATATTTGTCAATTTTATTTAACAATATTGTAAAATATTGTAGGTAATATAATAAGAAAAATCCATATAAATAATTTAAATATTGATTTTACTGATATTTCAAGTTAAAACAGCTATAAAAAAAAATTGAGAATAGAGATTTTTCTAATATTTTGATTCGGTATTAAGTAATATGTATATATACTTCAATAAATTTTTCAGATCTTAATATCATAAATTGCCAATTTTATCAAACATTATATAGGGACATAAAAACGAGAATTTTACGAAATATTCAACGTCCTATATTTTGTAGAAAAATTAATGTAACGGTTCCAAAACTTTACCACATATAAATAGTAGCGATGTGAACATCCAAAAAAATTTTCAAGTCTCTATAAAAATTGGCTGAGTTATCGTGAAATATAGAAATTGAGTTCGTCAAAATTTCATTTTTCATAAAAAATGCCGTTTTTCGTCATTTTTTCGAAGTTTTTTCTACCGCTTATAGTCAATTTTGAGTAATTCGAAAAATGACCTAAATAAAGTTCCATCTACATCCACTTTTACATCTGAAACTCGCTATTCGTGAAAATCGAAGCATTATTTCGGATAGTAAAAGTGTTATCAGAATATTTATTTATACGTATGGATTCTCGTAAGATTTTCGTTTTACTAAAAATATCAACTTAAAACAGCTTTATAAAAAAATTGAGAATTGGGATCTTTTAATATTTTAGTATGATGTTAAGTAATATATAAATATACTGCAGTAAAATTTTCAGACCTTAATACCAAAAATTACCAATTTTATCAAATATTATATTCGTAAAAATCAGAATTTTACAAAATATTCAAAGTCCTATAATTTGTAGAAAAATTAACCAAACGGTTCAAAAATTTTACCACATATATATAGTAGTCATATAAACACCCCAAAAAAATTTCAGGTCTCTATCTTAAAAATTTCTTGAGTTATCGTGAAATATAGAAATTGAATCCGTCAAAATTTCATTTTTCGTGAAAAATGCCGTTTTTTCATTTTTTCGAAGTTTTTTCTACCGCTTATAGTCAATTTTGAGAAATTCGAAAAATGACCTGAATAAAGTACCAATTAGATCCACTTTCCTACCAGAAACATATGTTATTTATGATAATCGGAGCAATATTTCGTGTAGTAAAAGTGTCTACAAAAAAAAAAAAATCACAGAGCTTTGTAAAACCAATAAATTCTTCGCTTCGCTCAGAATCTAAAAAATGAAATAAATAATTATGTATTGAAAGAATATTTCTTAAAATTTGTACCAGTATTCTACCACTGGTCAAAATTTGACCACGGTAATTTTATAATATTTACTTATTACTTGGCTAAGGTTATGATGGTGCAGCGGCCATGAGTGGTAATTTTAAAGGAGTACAGTCTATTATAAGAGAAGTTTATCCCGCTGAACTTTATGTCCATTGCCACGTTCTCTAAATTTGGTACTAGCTCATTCATCAATTATTCACTATTTAAGTAATTGTAAAGGTACAATAAAGTATGGGAAATTTTATTAAAATATCAGCTATAAGAACTTATTTATTGAAAGATAGAATAAATAATTTCTTCCTCACACTAAATAGACCAAATTAACAACAGTCCACTTTAAGACTAGATGGGTTGAAAATCACGATAGTATATTAAGATATTCAAAAATATATAAACCTATTGTTATAACTTATATCCTTGGAGGAATTACAATTACTCAGAGATATTGAAATATAGTCTAAAGCTTTACAATTATAAAGTGCATAACAACAAGTGAATTTTAACACTTATAACAAATTATAAGTATGATTACTACAACAAAACTTTTTTCTATTAATTTACCATCATGTAAATCATTACAGTCGATAAAGTGTGATCTAAATGAAGCAGTAGATTATATTAAAATGGTCTTAGATGAAGTGAAAGATATGCGTAGAAACATTGATAAAAATTTTGATGGAATATTTAGCAAATCAGACCATTTATTTGTATCTGTAATTGATGAAGAAAAAATAAAAATACCAAAAAAAGTTTGTACTTAAAAAAATAGTCATTATTGATACGTGGTCAGATGACCGACGGGAAACTGTCGCGGATAAATATAATGTCGCTCGGAAAACGCACCTCGGTCACGTGATTCAACGGATAAAGGCAGTTGATTTTTGAAAACGACCGGCTTGGTCGCCTATGGCTGTGTTGTTGCAGCTCCGCCGCCAGTCAGGTCGGACCTATATACAGCTCATACAGTACGTGTAAAATTCAGTTGGTAGTTCCGTCATTTTTACCTGGTGTAAATAATAAGACACAGTTCGCGTGTCTTTTAAGAATTATTAACGTGGTTGTTGTTCCACTATCAGTCTCAAATAGTGAGAGTGAATGAACGTTAGAATTGATAGAAAAGACGGTTTGTCTAGAAAAGAAGTATCTCAACGTCAACATCGGTAGCTGGCCAGGATTATTCCTTTTTCATTTTCCATTCGGTATAGTATGTAACTTAATTTATACATAGATTTTTTTGTATTTATTGTAGTTGCTGAAAATATCGAAATTGTTGATACCTATAGTTTTGTATTTGTGTATTCATTAATAATCCCCCCCCGGAATCCTCCTCTTCCCGGAGCTCAAGTCTACGTAGATAAACTTGCCAAAGGGACCATTCGATAACAAGGTGGGCGAACAAATCTTGTACCATAGCATAGTTTAAGTGCATTTAAATTCCGAAGAAAAATGATAAGTGAGCCAATATTTAATCTCAAGTTATGGGGTGACATTCCTAGTAAATCCAGCGAATTCAACTAGGTTGTTGACTGCGTCGTCAAGATCTGTAATAGTAAACAGTGTCGATCGATTTGAACAATATATCATTGGCGGGCAAAGACTGTTATATTTTGAAGTTAATAGCGTCAACATCGATATTTTTTACGGCTATAATAGCTCGTTCACGAAACCACGCATGAAAAATATAATAAGATTGTAAATCTGGAAATATAAATAAACCTTTTTTCTTTAGGGGAGGTGTCACAAACCGACCATTTGTATTAGTAACTATAAAAATGTATTACTGGAAACGGACGCTTTACAGTTCATGGAAACCAATATTCTATGTCATTAAAATCTTAAATGTGTTATTGTTAAGTATAATATAAATAATATAAATTCTAAATAACTCTTAAAAATATAATTATATGTAAGCACATACAAATATTGAAGATGTGTACTTATATAGAATCGATAATAATAAATTTAAAATTAAATGCGCAAAAAATGTATTGTTGAGTATATTATAAATACGTGGTAAACCTGACTGGAGCGATATTTTCATCTGTCAAAACAACAACAGAAAACCATGAATCTATAAAGGACCTGAATACAGACGACTGGGAGAGAGACGACAAACGGCATCCAACATCACAACACCTAGCCGATACAATAACTAGAAGAACCTCATTACGTGATTAATTCGACCAATTTTTGTACATCGTTATATTATATTTAAAATTATAAAATAAATTATTATACATTTCTCATACTCTTTGTTTATAATATCTAAGATCGACGAGTGTTGAACTGTTGATCTACAATTGGCACGGAACAATGGTCTTATTATTAGTATGAACAATTATTTTTATTCGTATAGTTCGATAACAATTATTCGGTAGCTTATTTCTTCAATATTATATTAATATTAATGAATTTACTTTTAATAATGAATGAAAATAATTAAAGGTGTCAAAAGAACTAATTTACATATAAATTGTTTAAAATCAATATAATTTGAATTGTAAAAATATTAAATAAAATAATGTTACATAATATGCATCATGATGATTTATTTACTTAATAAATATACCTAACCTAAAACATTGACCATAACATATTATTACATTTTATTTCTGTAGCCATTTATTGGTATATAAACGATATAATACATAACTTGGATGTCGGTATGTGAAAATATTTCAGTTTTATTATTTATGTATTATGTAATAACACTGTTAAAACTTTAATTTAGTTTTAAATATTAGTCGTTTTATCTTGTTATTAGTTAAATTAATAAATTAATTATTAAGTATTTTTATTAGACCGTTATCAATTAAAATCATAAAAAACAAAATGTAAGCTGATAAAAGTAAATCACGAAAGACTGATGAATTTTAATAATTTTCAACAAAATTAAAATAATATACGAGTAGTAACGACTAACAGAGATCAGTTACGAAATACATATAAAAATTCACTTTAAGGAAGTAGACAGCTAAAACTAAAATAATATATAATTTACAAGCGTTGGTTGTTATCCATATCTTCGTTATTTAGGAGTATTATGCTCTTTTTGTGCTTTTTGCGATTACACGCGACATACCTAATCTATACATTATCGCTGTCACATTTTACGCAATTTCAGTCTATGTGTAATATACGAGTACATTAGATATATCAGGATACATTATACAAGATCGCACACGCGCAATATGAGATTCTTCAATATAACAGGTTCGTATGCGCTTCTAGATTAGTCAAATGTTGGTTGATTTCCAATTCGTTCCGTCTAACTTCTAATAACAAGACCAGGAAACTCGACCAGGATTCCATTGAGACTTATAAGACCTAGTGTTAATCAAGTATACCTATCCAATACATGTAACATGTAAATGATTATTATAAATACAAAACATAATAATAATATTATGTTTATTATAATACGCCTACCAGGTTTGGATAATCTTGTTATTAGAAGTTAGACGGAACGAATTGGAAATCAACCAACATTTGACTAATCTAGAAGCGCATACGAACCTGTTATATTGAATCCTAGTCGAGTTTTCGAAAGTCAAGTTTTATAATGTCGTGTTATATAAGAACGAATTTTATAAAAATCATTTTTTATAAAAGTCATTTATTATAAAAGTCTTTTTTTATAAAAGTCTTTACAAATATTACAAATAATTATAATATAAATATAATACCGAATACAAATAAAATATAAACATAAACATATTATAGGAAAATAATTTAAATTGTAAATTGTATGCTATTGCTTTTAAAAATGCAATTACATCATAATTTTCGTCCAAAGTACGTTTACATAATATATTAATTAATCTATTATTACGTCCGTTTTCCGTTCATAAATCCGGTTAAATATATATAGAAATCCATTTATGGATAACATGTCTTGTTTTTCGTGAATGGATGAAATAATTTGTATATCCATGTTAGTCGTAGTTCGTAGATATAAAAAAAAAAACAAATAAAAATTTAAATAAGACGCAATTATAATAAGATACAGATACAGCACACTCCCATCGGTACACGCAGATCGGCACTACTCTGAAATATATCCATTTCACATTTGGGTTTTACAGACATTATCAACAGTCAATAATCATAATAAAAATATTTAATTTTAACTCGTATATAATAAATTATAAATATTTATGGTATACCTATCCAATTAAATCAAATGAAGTAATATCGCAAATCATTATTATATCGGTTTATAACAAAAAACTTTATAAGAAATAATTTTTCGAACATATAACATTTATAAAATACGTTTTTATGAAAATCGACTTTATAAGACTCGACTTTCGAACACTTGACATAATACCGTCTCAATGTTATGTACCTACTACATAAAAGTGTGGATTATACTAAAATATCAACTTTATACAGCTATAAAAAAAATTATATTTGGGATTTTTCTAATACTTTGACATCGTCATGTTATGTAATATGTAAGTATACTTAAGTAAAATTTTCATACCTTTAAACCCAAATTTGCCAATTTCATCAAACATTATATACATAAAAAAGAGAATATTAAGAAATATTTAAAGTTCTATATTTTGTAGGAAAAACGTAAAGGTTCCAAAATTTTATCGCATATATTAGTACCTATGTGAACACCCAATAAAAATTACAAGTCTTTAAGTTCAAAATCTACTGAGTTATCGTGAAATATTGAAATTGAATAAGTATAAGTTTTAGTTCGTTTTTTTTTCTTACTATGTCTGAATCATCATATTAAAATATTAAAAAAATCCATGGTTACATTTTTTTTTATAGCTGTTTAAAATTAATATTTATATTTTTTTGTTTTTATGACTGAAGACACTTGTACTACACGAAATAATGGTCCGATTCCGATTTTCACAAATAGCATATGTTTCCGGTAGGAAAGTGGATGTTCTTGGTACTTTATTTAGGTCATTTTTCGAATTTTTCAAAATTGATCCTGTACGTTAGAAAAAACGATGAAAAAATGACGAAAAAACGGCAATCTATTAATCAATACCTACATTATCTGACTGAAATTCTCTCAGAATCGTTTTTTCGAATGCAATGGTTTAACATTGCATTTAAATTATAATTATAATCAAATACTATGATATGCACACCTATATCCCTGCGGCAGGAGTATCAGATCTTTTTTATTTTTTACTTTTTCTTATTATGTCTGAAGACACTTTTACTACCCGAAATAATGCTCCGATTTTCACGAATGTTACATGCTTTCGACTGCAAATTGGATATAGTTTGTACTTTGTAAAGGTCATTTTTCAAATTTCTTAAAATTGACCACATTCGACGCAAAAAAAGGACGAAAAAATAAAGAAAAAAGGACATTTTTCTTTCGACGAATTTGATTCATCAGCTAAATTTGTTTATAATAGTAACCATAGTGATAATATAAATATTATTGTTACTAATAGCAACCAAAATAATAATATTATTATTTATTGTTACTAATAGCATTATAGCAACCAAGATAATAATAATATTATTGAAACTAATAGCAACTATCTATAAACAGAAATTTCCATCATAAATCTCATAATTTCTTGACCACCTCCCGGGGGTTGGCCATATCACAGATCATAGATCATAGATCAAAACTAAGGTCTATAATAAGAATTAACGAACCATTCGATGATATATATATAATGGTGTTAGGTGATTTTTTCTAATTATCTAGAATTAGCTAGAGGGCAAAATAAAAAAAATGACGAAAAAACGGTATATTTCACGAAAACTGAAATTTCGACGAATTCGGTTCCTTTCAATATTTCACGATAACTCAGGCAATTTTAAAGTTAGAGTCTTAAAAATTTTATTGGATATTCACATCATAAGTTATATATATGTGGTAAAATTTTAGAACCGTAACGATAATTTTTCTGCAAAATATAGGACGTTGAATTTTTCGTAAAATTCTTGTTTTTATGTATGTAATGTTTGATAAAATTGGCAATTTTTAGCATCAAGGTCTGAAAATTTTACTTAAGTTTTGTTTTATTTACATAAAAATCCCTAGTGTCAATATTTTGTATAGCTGTTTAAATTTGATATTTTTAGTCACACGAAAATATGAAAAAAAATGACGAAAAAACGGCATTATCTGACTGAACTTCGCTCAGAATCAGTTATTTGAATGCAATGGTTTGCCATTGTATTCAAATTATGATTAAAATTAAACACTATGATTGCAAACCTGTCACCTGTATCCTTTCCATACCTGCATCCCTTTCCTTGCTTTATTTTCTTTAATTTTAAAATCATACTTAATATTTTTTGTTACCATGACCACACTCCTTGCACATTTTGAAACACAAATACATATTTTATTTATACATAATTTTTGTTCTAGAAGATATACCAAATATGCAAGACTTTTGCAGAAACAATGGTACCTATTTTTTTTATACTATATGAATACTTAAATAATAAATACTTAATAATTAATAAATACTTAACAATAAATTATGTGAAATTTGACGAGAAGTTAAGTTGTATATTCATACACTATGTATATATATTATAATTTACGCTTCGTGTGTCTTCTCTTTTGGAACAGAGTATAGGTATACGTACATCGTACATTATAAATTTATAATTATTATTGTATTATTGTAAAATATCTTTAACAGCTTGAAGCGTACGGGCACTTTTCTTATTGAGACTATAATGTATTT
This sequence comes from Tetraneura akinire, assembly GCA_021307375.1. Taxonomy (NCBI): domain Eukaryota; kingdom Metazoa; phylum Arthropoda; class Insecta; order Hemiptera; family Aphididae; genus Tetraneura; species Tetraneura akinire. The sequence continues at coordinate 6,615,740 of JAIUCT010000012.1, read as the reverse complement.
ATAGGAATCTAGCTATCAGCGACCGAGAGGCGAGATGCGAGAATAGTATTAATATTCCCTTTTAATAGTTCCACAATCATTTCCCCAAATTTGTTGTTATTTAATAGATTGTAAACTTATGTTATTGTTAATAATACGGTGTATTTTATTATTGCGTGCAGCGTGCCTACTACAAAAGTACAATTTGATTACCTATTACTTATTGCTCTATTGTCTATTAGTCAACATACTTGATCAGTCGTGCGACGGCATTTGTGAATACTGATTGAACATTATTATTTATTTGTTATTGATTTATTATATTTGTTTTAAATTCTAATTATAACCGGAAAATAAAGTTAAGTGAATAAGAAAAGCGTATATCTTTGTTAAAAGCCAAAAATCAACTTAAGCTTATTAACAAATGCAGAAAAATTGAAGACATGTTTCGTAAAAAAAACCTCAACAGTCGAAAGTAAATATACTATATACACTACTATATACTTAATATAAATTATACTTACAACTTAAAAATTGCTAGCACTAGGTATATATCAACAACCATCCTATGTACGTTAAAATTTCAGTGCTGCATTTGGACATTTTGTGCCCCCGTGCAAAAATTAATTGGCACCCCCGTAAAGAGCATACCAACGGAAAATGGATCCTTAGAGCTCGTTCACACGATCACGAATCGATAATTTTTTCGTATCGCTTTTTTTACCGTGTAAGTCAGTGGTAATATTAATTATACGAGTATATTTAAACGAAACAGTATTTTGAACCGTATGCTGGTAAATTACTGAATTGGTTGATTTCGTCATTTGGTTTTATCATTGAAAAACGAAAAACGTTTTAATTTGGGAAAATGACTATGGACGAACTATTATAAGGTATATTAATAATAATCTCCTTTCGGTAGCTGATAGCTAGATTTTTATAAATACATTATAGTCTGCAATACGAAAAGTGCCCGCACACTTCAAGCTGATATAGATATTTTAACATAGTACAATAATAATATTATAAATTTATAATGTACCTACAGCTGCACCTCATGCGCTGCGGCAGATAATTGCGGTATTTTTACGTTTTCATGTCAAAGACTATTAATAAATGGGTAAATTTCATATAGTATAATATAAAATACATTATATACATTTAATACTAAAATAATTTCAATTTTTAACAATTTAAAATTATTATTTTTTTATTATTAAATTTAAAATAAATTTAATAATAAAATATTAAAGTTTTAATAATTCGCAAGTGAACAAATATCCGACCATAAAATTTTGGCCCCCCCTCCCAAAAAAATATTGGCGCAGTTTTAGCCAGTGCCCCCTCTATAATGTATTAATCAAAGCTCTTAACTTTGCACCATAAATCTCAAAAAATGCAAAAATAAATAGTTTAAAATATGTAAAATAAATAAACCATATTAAAACATATTAAAACTCGATAAAATGTGTCAAGAATGTCTAGAAAAATTGAATTTGTATTATTTGATTTATAATTTGTATTATAAATCAAGTAGTTAGTAGGTACATTATATTATAATAGTAGGTAACAAACGATTGAGTTGAATATTTTATTAAAATATTTATTATTTGTGAATTTAAAAGTGTGACATTGACACGTTCTTTAGATTATTTCCCTTTTTACAAAAAAATTGAGTTATATTGTAAATATCTAATTTTATTACTGCATAATACTAAATTACTTACTCAAGTACTTACAATTTTTTATATTACATTATTAAAGACACTGTTCACAATAAACGTAAGCTTATATTTTTTTATAATTTAAATTATATATTTATATTGAAATTACAATTAATACCTATATTTATATTTTAAAATTAAAGACCATGAGGAAATTGAGATGGGAATTCAAGATATTGAGGAGGGTTTTCATGAAAGTATTAAACAATATTTTTAACACAAATATATATATTTTTTCTCAAAATCTGATGTTTTCTAACGATCCATTTTCCCTTGATATGTCCTTTATGGGGGCGCCAATTTATTTTTGCACTGGGGCGCAAAATGTCTAAATACGACACTGGAAATGGATAATATTAAAAAATATCTATGTATATTATAAATTATAATTTATATTTCAATTCAATGATAAATCATAATATTTAGTTTAGTTACCTATATAATATAAGTCATATTCCATTGATTATAGTTACCTTGTTACCAATATTATAGATTGTTTACTGGCCGGTTTCTCGATGACACGACAATTGTAGTTTATAAAGCATCACAGTCGCGTTATGAGTACTAGCGTTTAACGTTGAATCGCTAGCATAGCATATCCGTTGAACGCCGCGTCGCCGTCGATGCGATGGCTACAAGCTTATGAATTTAACCACTATTGCACGACGATAATAAATTCAAATTTTTAATAAAAATATATCGTAATTTTTCATCGGTTACAACTAATATAAAAGTCCTAAAACAATAATTTTAGATTTTGAGCGGAGCGAAGAATGTATTGGTTTTACAATGATGTGTGTCGGTGTATCTTTTAGATTTTGAGAGAAAAATGTATTTACATATATATGCCACTAACGCTTAAAGGGTTAATGCTAATACTTATGAACAGTTAAGCAATTTACAAAACCTAACCTCAGGAGAATGAAAAATGAAATATTGAAGGAGATTTTTTTCCTTCATCTTTATATATTTTATTTTTGTCTTATTTTTGGTTCATTCAGATCATACTAAAACAAAGCGTTACAAAGGTATTGTATTAATTTAATAAATAATATAATATAGCTCAAACATAAAATATATATATTTTATTAATATAAATAAAAAATAGGTATCGTTTGAAAATACATAAATTCTTAAAATAATAGTTTAAACATTCATAAAATATGTTTATAAGTTATAAATTATAACAATTCAGTATTTTAAATTTCTACATGGCCACATAAATATTTTTAAAATTTATAGGACCTAATAGGATAGTTAGCGCTTCCAGTACCCAGTGGTACTTGTTACTGGTGTAAAATATATTTCAATCAATTATTTAGAAGAGTGTGGAGACTCTATAAAAACACCTCTATATATCCACTCTGAAAACGTGGATTTATAGCCATGGAGTTATGTAGGTAAAAGCACAAAGGTATTTGTGGTTACATAGATTAAATATCTATGTGTATATTATATTTATAATCTATGGTGATTATGGACTATGGTACAAGGTAGGTACACTCTGCTACAATACATAGTTTTAAAAATAAAATACAAATCAGCTTAATAATTAATAATATTTTTATATTTTTGAATACAATTTTATAAATAATAATTAAATATGAAAGTAAAATTAATTTAAAGAGAAATTTAAGTTTGCTTTTTTCTTACTAAAGACATAATTATTAACAATAAACTTCTCGTTATTTGATTAAAACTATATTACCCCGTTCAGTATCTAAATTCCCCCTAGGGGGAATTCCCCACCAGTTGGAAACCACTGAGCTAGTGCCTATAGTTATCACCCGTGAGTTGTTAAAAATTTTAACATTTTGAAATTTGATGGATTTTTTTATACCTACGATATAATAAATATTCTATTATTCTATACCATGTATAATATACATGTATAGTATACAATATTATACTACTGTACAATACAAACTCTGATCTCTAATATTTATATGTTACTACATAATTAAAATCGTAATTGATCTGTTAAGTAAATTTACGTATCTTATTTTAAATAATAAAATTATATTTCAATATCAGTATAAAAAAAAATACATATCTATATGATACAATATTATATTAAATTATAGTTGTTTTGTACATTATAATTTTATAACAATAATGTAGGTACATAGTTTAAAAAAAAAGTTTAAATTTCTGATTAATTTTATTATTTTTATTATATTTCAAGAATGTATGGGTATGTAGTTTTAAATCAATAAAAACTGGTTTCATATCATAATAAATATTTCCAGTTAAAATATCTTTAATCAAAATTATCTTCAATCAAAAATATCTTTATTCAAAATTATCTCCAATCAAAGAATTGTTTAATGTTTTAATTTTCTTGTGTAGCGAAAATCGGAATTCAAATTCTTCGATTTTTTTACAAAATATAAAACTTTAAATATTTCGTAGAATTCTAGTTTTTATGTATATAATATTAAAATTGGCAGTTTTGAGTTTTAATGTTTGAAAATTTAACTGAAGTATACTCACATATTACTTAACAATTTAACATGATATAAAAATATTAGAAAACCCTAAGTCTTTATTTTTTTAATAGCTGTTTAAAATTGATATTTTTAGTTTAAAGAAAACCTTAAAATCCATACACGTATTATCTTTTTATTATTTCTCAATACTTTTACAAAAAAAATTAATAAAAATAAAAGCCAAAAATTGGGAAAATATTTGTAAATTTTATTGAAGCATCCTGATAAAAATCAGGATTATATATCTTAATGAATTTTCAAAATATTAGAAAAATCTCAAGTCTCAATTTTTTGTAAAAATTTTGTATGAATGTTGAAATTATTATTTAAAGTATTTATATTATGGATTCTTCTTAATGTATTTTAATAATTTACAATAATATAAAATAAAATTGACAAAATTTTTTTTTAAATTTTGTTGAAGCTTATATACATTTTAAACTCAGTTCCATTTAATTATGAAATAATACTTTTACATTTTTTGTTTTTTATATCTGTTCAAAATATAAAAAATAAGGGAAGGGATACAGGTGTAAAGAGGATAGTGTTTAATTTTGATTTCCATTTAAATGCAATGATAAATCATTACATTCGAAAAACGATTCTGAGCGAAGTACTGCAAGATTTGTTATGTAGATGACTCATTTTGGGGTTTTATGATAAACTAGTGGAAATACCCGTCATTGCCGGGTTATAATAAAATAATTAAATAGTTGAATAATTTTATACATAATATATTATATAGCTTTAATTTCATTTATAGATATTATAGACAGGTATGCGCATTTATATTTTAAGACTTCATCATAATTCACTGATTTTTGGTCGACAGTAACATGGAGATTAGCACAGTCATGACCTTTATATATATATTTATGTAAGTATTTAACACTGTGGACACTTGCACAAATTTCAACATTAATGTGAGCTTCAAAGTACTTCAATCAAGCACGTATTCAGGATCAATTTTCGGGGGGGGGGGGGGGGGAAATTGGGAAAAGTATAAATATAATTTATACATAAATTTTGTAGTTAGTCTTTGTTATATTATAAATATAAAACAACTTTAAAAATTTCGGGGGGGGGGGGGGGGTTTGAACCCCTAAAACCCCCCTGGATACGGGCTTGACTTAATAATAAAGACTTAATAGAAAGGGATTATACGGCACAACATATCTATTATCAATATCAATACATTTTCCGTTTACTGTTTTACTTATTGTTCGGCCATTATCTCTTCTCATATACACAGGATATCCATTGTAGTTTTCTTTTGTGACACTTAAAAACGATTACGAAATTCTTTTTTACACTGACCATTCTCCATGCATACACTCTTTAAATTTAGACTCCCACATGGTCCATGTATATTATGCTTTTTTACTAAATTATACAATGTTATATCATGATTTGGATCAGGAATTTCTGCGGACACAACTCTATCAATATCTTGAACATCTCTAAACTTACAATGATCTTCAAGGGCTACCAACAAATGAACGTGAATTAACCCTCTTTTTTGAAATTCTATTGTATAAATGTAAGTTTTCACATCACCAAATATTTTTTTTGTTTTTATTATTTTTAATAAATGCTCAACTTTTGCATGAAATACACGAACAACAATATCGGGTCTATTGTTTGCAGTTTCATAAGAATGAATACTTGTAGTAATCTCTGGCCATGAAGCATTGCAGGTAAATGTAATGAACAAATCTGGGTTTCCAAATTTTCTTACTATTGCCATGGCATCTTGATAATTCTGTACCATATTTCGAGGACTTCCAATAAACGAAGAAGGCAATACAACCAATTTTCCCACTCTAACATTGGCATTGTCTGCCCTTGCTTGTAAAGCGTCTGCTAAGCCAGAATATGTGTCTACTCTCAATTTTGATTGCTGACTTCTAATATATTTTAATCTATCACCTTCAATGCGGCAATAATAATCAACTATCAGTTGTTGAGTCAATTTGCCTGAGCTTAGAACTGGATTAAAATTACCACACGGGGGAGTACCTTAATTGACATTCGAAAACAATATATTCACGCATTGAAATATTGCACCTTATGGCAGTTTAACGTTTACCATTATATTTTATATTTATATGCCAACCTGGTTCTCCGTACGGCCATATTAAAGTGTAAGTCATAGGGTCACAGTGCATACTGTCGTAATCAATTCTTTGTATATCTCCTTTTTTTTAGATACACTGATAAATGTCTGTATGAAGGAGGTGCGCCATCTGAAGATTCAAATACTGCTGCGATTTCAGAAACTGTTGGGTCATTGTACCTAGGATATCTTCTCTAGGTTCATGATAAAATCGCATAACCAATTAACCATATTAATTGTAGTTGAACTCTCACCATAAACCGTCAGTTCATGAATTTGTTTGTATGATTTAGCATATGGATTAATGTTAGATAATACATTATGTAATTTATCAATTATATAACTTTTTAGTAATATATTTTGTGATTTTTTCAATCTAACTTTGTTTGCTTCGGCAAAGTCTAAAATATATAATTGACCATAGGATGGATTTTGGCCAGAGCTAGGATAAAGGGAGCTAATACGATGATATATATCACCATGTATTTTAGAACAATAAGGCCCATACCCCGATGGTAATGTTATTTGAGAACCAAAAGAAACAAATGACATCGCACTATTATATTGACGTATATATTCTCTAAATTGTTTAGACTCATCATTTTCACCAACAAACAAATAAAATATTTCTTTAGGC
>JAIUCT010000012.1:6528671-6595708 GCA_021307375.1 Tetraneura akinire | reverse complement strand
AAAATACTACCCGAAATAATGCTCCGATTTTCACGAATAGGGTATGTATCCAGTAGCAAAGTGGATGTACTTGGTACTTTACTTAGGTCATTTTTTGAATTTCTCAAAATTGACGCTATGCGGTAGAAAAAACTTTGAAAAAATGACGAAAAAACGGCATTTTTTACGAAAAATGAAATTTTGACGAATTCAATTTCTATATTTCACGATAACTCGGGCAATTTTTAAGTTAGAGACTTAAAAATTTTTTTGGGTGTTCATATAGCTATAAATATAGGACTTTGAATATTTCGTAAATTTCTCGTTTTTACGTATATAATGTTTGATAAAATTAGCAATTTTTGGTATTAGGGTCTGAAAATTTTACTGAAGTATACTTACATATTACTTAACATCATACTAAAATATTGGAAAAATCCCTAATCTCAATTTTTTTTTATAGCTGTTTTAAGTTGATATTTTTAGTTCAAACGAAAATTATAATCTGACTGAACTTCGCTCAGAATCGTTTTTTCGAATGCAATGGTTTATCATTGCATTCAAATTCTAAGTAAAATTAATCGCTATGATTCGCACACCTGTATCCTGTGCGGCAGGAGTATTAGCTCATATTTTTTCTTTTTAAATGTTTTGTTACATTGTATAAAAAATGTCAAAATATATCTTCCTACTCATTATTTCGTAAATAAATAAAATTAAATCCACGTTATGTTTTGTAGTTTTCAACTTTTTAGTATATATAGGTAGGTAGGTATAAAATTAAAATATTATTTAAACCATTAATATATCTACACAATCATTTTAATATTAATTATATCAATTTACGAGTATATTGATTTTAAAGGTGAATTTTAATTAGATGCTTCGTTTTATTAATAATTATACCCACTATAATATTATTAGGTATTTATTATTTATCGAAAAACTAATCGTCAATTTTCAACAAAGAGTCAGAGAATATCTAATTATTACATAATAATTAATTACATGCGTACATACGTATTAAATGTTATGCAACCATCGTCTTCATTACAGATTATTTATAAATATAGCTTTATTATTACAAAAAACATGTTATACGAATACGGAATAAGCTTAATGAGAATGATTATTATTGTGTTTTAACTTAGATACCTACTATAATACTTATCAAAAATTAAAGCCGTTAATTGATACTGAAATTATTATAAATTTATACATAATTATAATTTTATAATCACGTATTGTTTTCTATAAAAAATCATTTTTTTATTATGTTATTACATGCCTACATATGTATAAAATATTTATTTAGAATACTAAATTTCGATTAAACGAGAATATTTGATTTACAATTTATCTTTCGTAGGAATTATACCTACGTAATAGCTTTACTTATCATTAAAAAAACTACACAAAAATCACAATGGAAAAGCGAAAATTTTAAATCATGAGAGATAGACCCGTAGTCATAACGATAATTATTATTCGTCATAAATATCATAGTTTTCACCACTCTGAAGGTACGTAATTCGCTTCTTATAGTTTATTCTTTTACATATAGTACCTAAACCTATATACGATATACTTAACATTATTATATTTTATGAATTATTAAAGTTTTTATACATATAAATTTATATAATATTTTATATATACTCGTAAATTATATAATACATTAATTAATATTTAAATAAAATTGAATATATAGATAGACCTACCTACGTAATAACCGTGTCATAATTACACGTACTTTTATTTAATGTTATACAGTTGTATTGGAAATATGTATTTTAATTTTATCATAAAAATATGTTACCTAAGTATGTAACTAAAATAATTTTGAATCAATTCTTGGTAGTGTATATTGTTTACGTTATAGACAGATATATTTAATTATATTATATTATATAGTATTGTTTTTCATCTTCTTATACGAGTATTAGGTATTACGTATATTAGTTACCAATATACAAACAGCAAAAAACGTATTATGCAATTACCAAAATTCATGAAACAAATACATAATGACTGAAGTAAATAACTTTTGTGACTTTGTGTTAAATAGAGTAGGTAGATATAGGAAATAATAATTAAAATATTACACATACTATATAATCAGAAAACAATTGTTCATAATATATTGGATAAATATATTACATTACTCGTCATCGTCATCTGGTTCTTCTCTTGGGACATTATCATTTGGACGTCGATAATAATCCATGAGGAGATGAGCATACTTTTCCTTAATTTCTTCATCTAAAATCCACTTGAATTTTGATGACATATACCAACCGCATGCGTACTTCAGTTTCTCATCAACCGGATCTACTTGAACTTCCATTATGAAATCTGGATCAACGGTTTGAAAAGAAGTTCTTCTCACGTTGCCAGTGGACCTTGGTGGCTTATAGGGTCTATGATTGATGAAACTGGGAAAATATCTTCTGTGAACATTTATATGGTAATTTTATTATATATTATTTAATTACACTTTGTGAAAAATAAATACATTTTTCCGTTCATTGTAATCAACTGTTTACTAAAATAATATAATTTGTTTGCCAACGACGATGCGCATGCGCACACAACTGAAACAACCTGTTGGACGAGTTCGGCGGTGGAAGAATCGTGCGGACAACCACCGCGGGGGTGAATATCCATTATTGTTATATGTATTTAATATAATATTATATGTGACGTTTTATTATGTACCTACATATTACTTATCAAGAAAGAATGCGGGTGCGTCTTAACTATATATTGCAAAGTTGCCGAGGTTGACATTTCGATTTTCATTTTTAAACGACATGCTATATACGCAGCAGGCACATTTCGATGCAATAAACGTCACGAAATATTTCAGCAGGCTGGGCGGTCGATTATTATTAGGCACGTTATTCACATATCTGAATTATTGGCGATTTAAATGGACGGCAAAAGTAACATTAGGACATAATAATATAATATGGGAAATAGTTTGAGCCATGAGTCGAAATTTTAAATACGTTATATACTTAATATCGGAAGAACTATTGCGAAAACATATAATGTTTTACATTTTTCGGGTAATTGTTTTAAACAATTTGTTTATAACCTTGGGGAAAAAATATATACCTATAATATAATAATTCTTGAGTGGGCCAAATGCGACGATCCTTCAGAATGTGTATGTAACGAACTACAACTAAGATTATTAGAATGCAAAAAATTTGAATATTATTATTTTTTGTAATAATTTCAAATTCGATTGAAACAACTTATATGATTAGTACACGATGGGAGCTGTATGGACAAAGCTCTTCGTAAAACGGTTAAGTCGGAGCTCAGGTTTATTGAAATGAAAATGTAATTTATTTTAAACAGTATCTTTTATTTATATAAGATCATAAGATATTAAACCAGTAATATAATTTCCAGAGTAAATTTAGCTTAATGATAATTTTTTATATACATTTTATTTTTTATACTACTATTAATAATAAAATAAAAGTTGATCACAATTTATTATTTAGATATTGAAATTTATAATTATAACAAAACCATCATAATTTATATTGTAAGAACATATTATAATAGCTGTAATGATATATTAGTATATGGATTAGGGGAGTTTTAGAGCGTATACGCACGTATACCTACTACGTTCACCCATTCAACAATTTAATGACTATGTATCAAACATAGATACACACGTATCAAACCATACATCTGTTAAAAATATAAAATATATTAATACATAATAATAATATAATGTATTAGATATATTTTTAAATAAATTAATTAATACAAAATAATGCAAAAATTACAACTGACACTGATATTGATATTGAGCAAAAGACCAGGACTTTTATATTTGATAATCGATTCTGAGCGACGTTCAGTTAGATCTTGGATAATATATGTATTAATTAAAATTTTTATATTTTTCTTAAAATTATATACCTAACTAATAGATTTACATTTAGATTTAAAAAAAAAGTTAGTAGTAAGAAAAATCCCAAAATAAGTCTCCCAAAATATCAGAACTTTGATAAAGAAATTTTTCGAATGCGATGAATTATCATTTTATATAAATTTTAATTAAAATTCAACAATATCCTCTCAACACCTGTGTCCTTCCCACAGCAGTATCAGCTACTATATACTCGTGTTTTTTTAACACCTATATATATATATATAAAAAAAATTGTAATAATTTAAAACGGATTTAAATAATATGAATTCGAGTTGTAATAAAAGTTTCAAATTTATTCAAGAAGAGTTAATTTAATTTAACATTACCTATTATAAAACATTGAAAATTAATAAGAAAAATCCATATAAATAATATAAATATCGATTTAACTAAAAATTCAACATAAGTGGAGGGATTTACTAAACAATGTAAAGGGGATGCCATTCCCTCGTATCCCTTCAATTCAACCACTTATTCTATATTAATTCTCATATTAATTAAATTTTAGTGATCTCACCTAATATCCTCCTTTCAAATTCATAATCTTATTTAAACAATAGATTAAAAATATCTTATTGAATAAATATAAAGTATTATGAGAAAGCTACTTAAAATATAATCCAAACTGTTTTTAATCAAACCTAGTTAAACACCAAAATCCAATATTATTTACGGTGTACCCATATTAAATTATAACAAAATTACTATCATTATTTAATACCTGTATAACGCCTTAAAAATATTCATTGAAATAAAATAACATAGCCTCTATAACAATATTATAATTAATAAAAATAATTAATAAATATTATTGGTATATAGACGACTAAATAATTAGATAATTATTATAAATAATTAATAATTACTTGTAATTTTTAAAGAAATGTCAGAATTAATATTTGCATACTAATTTTCATCCACTGTTAAAGCCCACATTAAAGCTTCATTAAATACAAAGAATTAAACCAAGTAAATTTCATAATTTTTAATACTTTTAATATTTTTTTAGAAAAGTATTAATTTGTCATCTAATATTACATATTTGTTTCAAATAATGGTATTGAATTCTAATGAAGCTCATGATAAATTATCAAATTTAACCAATTTATTTATAACAAAACTGACATTATATTTTTATTAGAAAATTTTTCACTAGACTTTAGTAAATGTTTTAATTAAATCTTATTGTGCTCCTTGCCACACATATGTATATTACGTATTCATTTTTTGCATTGAAAATTCAGTTATTGTTAATGATTATTTTTTATTACATTATATACTATAATATATTTACCTACGTGATTTTTTTTGAATTCTGAGATTTACATAACGTGTATTCGCACGCAATAACGTATAACGTATCGAGTAATATATATTAAATATGTTTGCTTAAATAATATATCATATAAAAAGAGGGGATACTATCTACATTTTTCCATCATTTAAAGTCATTTGTAGTCGTATCAATTTTCAATATATTATATTGTAGTTTATTGTATCGAATTAAAAATTAAAACCAATAATTTAAAAATAAAGTTTATTGGATAATCTAAATCAATCATGGAATAGACAACATAGACGTGCGCAGACATTGTTTGCAGAGAGGGCCCAGGGCATTACATCAAAAATATTTGAACCAAAATTTTTTTATACAGATAGCCTAACTTCTAGTAGGTATAAATAAATAGTTGTATATCTTTAGTTTGTAATTTTATGAAGTAATAATTTAATTCAATAAATGATGTCGCCATTTCAATATTAGGTTTTACGTCGCATGGTCCATTATACTATAAATAGTAATAGTTCAGCACCACCTGCAATTTTTAGATATCCAGTTCACTTGATTATCTGCGATCATATAGGTCGATTCGCCGTTATATTATAAATTAATGTGTTTTATTGCGGATTATTCACCAATAATTAGATTTATAAATATAATTATTGTTTTTGTAAATGTAGGAATATAATGTAATAATGGCATAATACATACAATTTTTATTTTTATCATAAATATACCAATATTACTAGTATTACAAAAAAAAGCTACGGTCTGCATGGATACTTGGTCTACCCCCGGTACACACGCCTATGATAGACGGATAAATTAGTTAATAACCCAAGAAATTTTAGTTTCAAAATTTTGAAATAAACCACTCAGGCACTAATTATGTTTATAAGAGAAGAGATTATATATAACAATATAACCCTACTTTCATTCGTAATATGAAAAATCATTTAAAATTTTAATTTATAACACTAGGTGTAATCGAAATTATTTAAAATTACAATAACTATTGGTGCGTCCACCTTAACCACCTTTTACTACTATAATAAATTGGCGAACTTGTAACATGGTAATTAACAAACTGTCGATACGTCCGTTGACAGTATCTAGAAATCAGTATCTACAAATATTTGCATGAATACACAAAATTCAACTATTATCAGTTTTTTTTTTATTTATAAGTTTAGTTGTATATCAACAATTCAATACCTTTTGAAGCTATCATAATTATTTAACTTGAATAAATCATTATAAAATGTTTATACTATTCATTTATTTCCTGTGTCGTTAAATCATTTAATAATGAATTTCCTCCAGATACCGATTAACGAATATACCTACAGTTGAGTTTACCGTCATCGTCTTCGTCTTCTATTCTTATTTCTTTAGTACTAGATGAATATAAATATAAGCCGCAGAATTTATTTGAAGTGACATGATAGACATTTATACTTAGTAACTGATGGAACAAATATGAATGTATACGAAAAACTCCCAAACACGAACGATTTTGATTGTTCGCATAGGCGCAAATAGGGGTGGCTTAGGGGACTTAGACCCTCCAAAATAAATTTTAGTCCCCCAAATAATATTGTCTTTTTAGTTTTTATTTAATAATAAAAATATGGAAAAAAACAAAAATAAAGTAATTTCTTCAAAATTAATAATCAAAAAATATTTTACATTATATTATAATATTTTACTTCGATATATCTCTTATGACTATATTATTATAATAAAGTAGACATAATAATTGGACATTTCTTTCAAAACAAAAGACTTTGGTTAGTTAGTTGACAAAAAAATCGCATTTTATTAAAATTAATACAATTTTCTAAAATATAATTTGTATTTTTATGTTGAGAATTTACCCAATATATCATGGGAGGCTCAAGTCCCCCTCATTTTTATTTTTAGCTCTTTGTGCCTATGGTTGTTCGGCAAACTGTTCGTCGAATAGTTTGTTGAACAATTTATCGAATAGTATTATAAGGCTAGTGTAGACACACCTTTACTTATTTAAATTTTAAATTATATAACATTAAATAATTAAAATGATTATCATTTATGAATGTATAACAAAATTATTATTTTAATTTTAATTATGATTAATGGCATAGTCAATATTCAAATATGAATACTTATTATTAATTGAATATTATACAATATAACATTTTATGATAAAAAATACTCGTTACATTACGAACATAATTATTATAGGTTTAATGTAAATAATAATAAATAACAAGTCAGAATACAGAGTTTATTGTTATTTATAGAAATATAATTAATCGAAAAGAACCATAACGTCTGATAAAACGTGGACTTTGATAATATCGAAAGCACAATCGTTTATTATTAATCGTCGAACATTATAATAATTATAACTTGGACTATGGTCGTTTTATTTTATTTTGATTGCTTCCGCTGTATCATAACATTTGTTTCTAACTATAGAAAAATATATTATAAAGGAAAAATATTATAAAAAAATATTGTTTCTGCATTATTTTTATCATAACAAAATTTGTTTTCTTATGATTTTTTTTATTATATTATAAATTAGTTATAATTAAGATTAACGAAAAATTTCATTTTAATAAGTAAAATGAGAGTTTAATCACTACATGTTAAATATTTGTAATTTTAGTAAAAATGCAATGGCGTATTTATTAATAACAATAATGTATTACAAGCAATATTGCAATATTGTTCACAAATTTGTTTTTATAATATTTTTAATATTCTTATGGATTCTTAAACTCAGTGGCGTAGCTAGATGGGAAAGGGCCCCTGGGCAGTATTTAATCTAGGCCCTATAATAAATATCATTTTAATCAAAATTTAAATCATTATATATATTGCAATGTGTAGCATTGCTTTAAGATTCTGAGTATAGCGAAAGATGTATTGGTTTTATAATGTGTTTTCCTTCTTAGGTATGTCTAAACACTTTTTCTACCACAAATAATGTTCCGATTTTCATGAATAGCGTATGTTTTCATTTGAAAAGTGGATGTTATTGATACTTTATTTAGATCATTTCTCGAATTTCTAAAAATTGAGCTTATGTGATAGGAAAAACTACCAAAAAACAACAATAATACGGAATTTTTACGAAACTAAAATTCTGACGAAATCAATTTCAAATTTTCAATATTTTAGTTAATTCGGGTAATTCGAATTTTAATCTTCATAGTGTTTGATAAAAATATTATTTGCTCGTACTACCAATATATTAGAAAAATCCTGAGTTTTAATTTTTTCTTGTAGGTGTTTAGTTGAAATTTTAGTAAAATCGATATTTGTAATATTTATATGGATTTTTCTTATATTTCTCAATATTTTACAATAATGTTAAATAAAATTGACAAAAAATTTTGAGAAACGTTGAAAATCTGATTGAAGCTTAAATTCATATTACCTAACTTATTTACGAATTATTACAAAAATATTAGCTACATTTAACATTTTTTTTATATATATATAGCTTTTTAAAGTATTAAAAGAGCTGATACTGCTGTGGAACTTTTATATAGGTACCTACTCGTAATCACGCCCGTTATTATAATTATGATACCTCCGTTCCCGGATTTCCACGAACAAAAATATATAAAATGTTATGCACATGGTAATTTGATCAAATTATTTTCTTTATTACTATTGAAGTATTATTCAAATATAATTTTAAAATTAGAAAAAGGCCCTCTGAGCTCTAGGGCCCCGGGGGGCCCCGGGGCATTGCCCTACTTTGCCCTACGATAGCTACGTCACTGCGTTAAACTGTATTTATTTTATGAACACGAATATTGTTTTTATATCAGTCCTGTTCAGTCTCAGTATTATATCAAACAATTTTAAATTATCCCTCTCAGTCTGGTTTCAATATTTATTAATTTTGACTTTATATTATTAAAATATATATATGTATACATATGTTACCGGCAATATGGATAATCCGGTATTTTGCGAAATACCTAAGAATTATATAAAATATCAAAAATCACTCGGCAATTATCAATTATAGCATTAATTAGCATAATTAATTAGCTTTTATCATAAACGCGCATGCCGTGTGTTCACGATTTGACGCAATAAAGATTAAAATAATATTAACCCAACTATAATAATAATACTGAAGAACTATATTGAACGTACCTACGTATATAATTTTATTACATTTTCGTCATTTCCGTTTCTCGTCCCGGCGTGGCATAAAAGTGTTGGGAATTTTACTATTTTAGATTATTATAATTAATGTTAAATGATTTGTAAATACCTAATCTATAATATTTGAAAAATATCTTATCTAAAGTTACGCACAACGGCGTATATTATAATGTAATAAGTACCAATTAGTCCGATTCTAATTTTTCTAGAACATGTTGTAATAAGTAGCTAGTAGCTTAATTAAAATGAATAAATAATAATACATTAGTTAATATAGTAATGATATTAATGATATTAATAATATAGTAATATCTATGTATAAAAATATAATAATGATGAAAATTAATATAATATTTCAACATAATATTATGATAAATTTTTTTTTTGTTGAATTTAAAGTTCTACTTATTTTCAAATACAGAAAGAGGAACATTTGCTAATTACATAATATTATATTAATAATTTAACAATTTATACCATATATCTTTATATGAATGTATTATATTAAATTTGTAGAAATTAAATGTACAACTAAATATTTTAATCTTATCCGGGGGCCGGGGCGCAAAAATATATCGACATGGCATTGTATACGAGAATATTATATTTTTTATAATCCACTTATTAACTAATATAATATTCAAATAATTGTGTAACATTAGAAACATTAATTATAAATTTATAATGCTAGAAATATAACTTAACATACCGATAGCTTCAATAAAAAATTTACCAAAACCATAATATTTATTGGTTATTATAATTTTTTTCTATGTATAAAAATACAGGTATTCCAATTATCTTAAATATTAATTTGAAGTGCATTTCCATAAATGGAACAGAAAGAATAATTCAGTTCATAGTAATAAACAATGTGAAAGATCAATAAACGTATTATGTAAATTTGCTATATAAATAGGTAATGGTATTTTTATTTTATTACATATTTCATAATATACTCGTAGTTCGATAATTTTCATTCGTGATAATCTGATTGTGAAGAATAAATTTATGTATTTTATAAAAAATTGTATAATTTCTTTATTGTTCTTAATATTATTTAGGGACATATTGTTTATTTTATACTTCGATTTATCTGGAATTAGTATAATTTTTAAAATTATTTTCAATTGTCGAAAACGTTAATAGTTATTATTAGTTAATTTTTTTTTATAATTATGTCTTTATAAAAATAATATATTTTAATTATAAACGAGTACGATTTTGAATTCAAAAAATTATTAGCGGCACACACCGTTCCCTTTAAACCCGTGATAAGTGTTACCAAATAAGAAATATCAAGTCTACTGGGAATATTGACTAACGATCAAAAATATTATAACTCGGCATTTGCGACCTCTCTAGTATATAATTTTTTATCTGCATGTAGAAGTTGTCATTACTGCAAACGTAGACGCAGGAGTAGGGACATCGGCGATCGGACCACGCTCATCATACGTGATAACCTAACCGGTATTCAATCGACCGCTGACAATCGTCCGTGTTTGTATCGTTCCGTGCTCAACATCATGGCGTTTACCGAAGACGAAGACACTCTTCTCATCGAAAATATAAAAACAACACAAGTCTATGCTAAACATAAAGATTACGACAACAGTGTGTACAAGGGAACCGTGTGGCCCGAAATATCAATGAAACTAGGGAAATCTGGTAATATTAAGATATAATATCTAATAATTATTATATATATATTTACGTTAAATAGTTAAACGCACGGGCACGTGGGCCCGTTGGGCACGGGGTGTAATTTTCTTATTTTGTTATAGTGGGCGTTCGATATTTTTATTATTTTTTATTACAATATTCCAAAATTGTCAATATTTATAACCATTGAAATCGTGTACTCGAATTACGAGACGTATTTAATTTTAATTTTTATGTATTCACATTAGGGTTCATAGGTTATAAAAATTTACATTAATGATTTATAATAAAGTATATTGTAGTTGTTTTAATTCATTCCTTTTGTATTATACGAATTAAGTAGAGTAATGTTTTTATTTTTAAAATTATTTTAAATATTAACGTGAGCCGCAAATGCGCACTTTGACCTTGAACGTAGCGTCATATGTGTTTTACGTTGTAAATGTATTATCAAATTTTGTTTGCACGATGTTTCAATGACGTCCTAACCTCACATTTACGGCGGAGTCATTTTTTTTTTTTTAAATATTTATAAAATATAATACAAAATCGAATAATATTTTTTAAAATATTTAAATAATTAATATAATACAAAATATAAATCAATTTATTTTATTTTATTTTAACAATTTAATGGTATTTTGAATTTATCATTTATTCGATTTATCATGATCCGAACAGACTATTTTAGAGTTAAAATATTAAAAAAGCATATATATTTCGAGATGGTTTTATGAAATGTAATCTGAGTGACCGAGTAGTAGTTATGCTTATGCATAATATGTACAAGGACTAAGATGAAAAGATTACTCTAGTGGTGATTTAATATTATATTTTGAAAAATTGACTAATGTTCCTTTATGTATTATATAAGTATATTATATCAAGTCGTTGACGGAACAATTAGATAGATACAGCTAAAAATGCATGCTCATTAAGTAATGACAAATATAGAAAGCAAGGAAAGTGATAAAGGTGTAAAGTAGATAGTGTTGAATTTTTATTAACATTTGAATGCATTGATAAATCTGTTAGGACGCAAGCCCGTCAATATAATATGGCAAGGGCGTCCGGTGCGCGGCGGGCGGAGGGTTTCAAGACCACGACACGCTTGCCGTCGCGTCATCGACACCTTCCTGGAAATTGCTTGGATCTCATGTACGAGCTCCCCCCCCCCGCTGCTGCCGCCGACAACATTGGTGACAATGAATAACGACGGTTCCGTCTTCTACTTACGAGCTACGACGGATTGAAATATTTATATTAACCTTGGGATTGACCAGGGGGTGTAAAATTTTAAAACATGTCACGGCGCATTTAACCGCCTGCCAATATAAGCAAACACTACGCACGATTGACGCTATTAGTCGTCACCCACTCTCCCCTACAACACGAACACGGGCGTCATCCATTATCGCACAAATACCTACACCAAAAATGCAATTTTGTAGTTTTTGATACAATCTTTTTTTTTTTTTGACACACATTTGATCTTATAGTACATATTAAGTACTATCCGCACCAGTATCAAAAATGGGCTAGGTTTTAGGTATTAGGTTTGATATACATATTTATTTCGTGATAAGTGCACTTGAGCCGGCAGGCCAAGCGAGCTTTCCACACTTTTAAAAATTATGCGATGGCCGATGTGCGATGTCCCTATGATTCATATTCTATACATAAAATGCTTCGCGAGACTTATAATTATTTTATGATACCCATTAATAACCAGTTCTTTATCATTAGTTCTTCATTTTTAATTACGCAATTATAATGCGTAGTATTTGCCTACCAATTAATATAGCATGCGGTTAAATGCGCGCTGACATGTTTATAGAGTAAAAAGCCGGTTGGTGGTCGGTCGGAGTGTAGTTATAGTTGCGTTTTAGTAGTGTCCGGTGACTAACTGACTTATGTATCTTACATAATTGTTTTACGTGGCGTTCGGGCCGTAAAACCAAGTATTGTGTGCCGTCGGGGCATTTTGATATATACGCGTCGGGCGGTATATTTCTATACACGCGTCTTTTATTAAACACGTGTTGGACGTCGTATTTTATTATACCCGTCGCCTTTGCTATATAGACGTATTCAATAACTTCGGACGTCAATATTCCAACGAAAGAGAGACGCACGGCCATCAATGCAGCGTATCATATATGTATTTCATGTTAAATATTTAGAATATTAATATATTGGTTTATATTTTGTAGTATAATATACTAACCTTATGCAATAGGAAATACGACCAAAAATAATATATTTTATCTGAGACCAATGTTCATTTTTATATGTTGTACACTTTACAAAAATTTTATGTAAAGATAAAAATGCGTTTCTCGTTTTTACTAATGGCATATATATATATATATATATGTATAAGATATAACATTATAATATATAGGTACCTAATGTTTTTTTAATGTTCAAAGCCATTAATATAAATGTTAAAACAATTTATATACCCGTATGATGTGTGACATGTGTAGGTAAAATAATTTAGTTGATTATTTCAGTAGATATAACTAAAGAAATGTCTTGTCTCCATCTACAACACTAGTCGAGACAAAAGTGGTAATTATCGATGCATACCTAGTACATACCACAGCCACTAATGGTAGGTATTATAATTTACCATTAGTTTTAGTTCATGTCTAGAGTTGCCAGAAGTCTCGTATTATATGGGAATGTTCCTTATTTTAATCTGTCCCGTTCTCCCGATAACTCTCTTCGGGACACCAAAATGTCCAGTTTTTCAAATGTGTCTCATATTTATAAAATTTATGAAAAAAAATATATATATTTTATAATTTTCTTATAATTCAAGTTTTTCTTAATATTTTATTGGTATAATATAAAATATAGATCATTTTGATTCAAAGATATATTGTAATTGTATTTATATATATATATGTTATTATGTAATATTGTAATAACAGGCTTAATAACATTTAAAATAATATATAAAAATTTTTAAACAATATAAATTATAGTTCTATAAGCCAAATATTTTTATCCTGTATTTGACAATTTTAAATTTGGCAACCTTATTCATGACAGAAATATAAAATAAACCAAATTCAAAAAAAAAATCTAATAATAAGAACAACATCACATTCACATTAACATTGCTCGAAAGTTAAAATTATGGTTAGATACTTATGTAACATCTATTGCATAATATATATTATGCATTATTTCACGAACAATAAATCTAGAAGGGAAAAAGCTTATTTTCATGTACAAAAATATTTAAAACATTTTATTACTTTATTTGGTACAATAAATGGTTTTCATTATCATAATATTTATTTTTCTATAGGTAGATATCTTAATTACAGTGGCGTAGGGTATCTAAGTGTTAAAATAAGTCGTAATACTAAATAGGCTAGCTATACCTACCTACTTATAATTTCATTTCTTGTATATTAGAAATAATTTTTCAATATTGTTATAACTTTAGATATATTACAAGTAATATAAATTATTTTTGGTATTACTGTTTGGTATTCTATATGGGGTAGTAATTATGAGTTAGGCTTAGGACTACACCGTAAAAACCGTGTGGCATTACCACCGATAATGTACATATATTGGATAATATTATTTTTAAATTAATACATTTTTCCAATTGTGTACGCGCAGTATACTTTATACATGTAGTCGTTTGCATACTCATTCAGTAGGAAAATAATATAATATGAATAATATGACCAAACAGATAAACATATTCTATATACACTCCTCTTGTGTCGGTCTGGTGCAGTATCTGTAATATATCGGTCACTGGGCCTTTATATATAGTACGCTGTATACATTATAATATTATATAGAGTAATAGTATTATGGAGTACTATGTTTACGTATTATTTATTAGTATCATTATTGTATTGTGGTTTGTGAATTTTGATATTATAACACGATATTTTAATACATTAAACTATATAAACCCCCCCGATAAATAGTATAAACATTTCTTAAATCATAGGTACATTATACCGAAACCAATGCTACGCAATTGCTTAGATTATAATTATGAATATAAACATTTTCATAGCCAGTTACAACTAAACGAATTCATAAGGTGAGTTTAGGTGACCCTTTAAAAATATTATTTAATGATTTCCCACCAAGTGCAGAAGTACCGTAAACTGCATTATAATAAAAATTTATCAAATTTAACTTTTTAACCTTTTCCATTTATTGGAATTTTGTTAAATCACATGTAGTTTCTATTTTATTAATAATTGTATTGTACATTTATATTTTTTAAATATTAGTTTAGCCAAAAAAAATATAATATAACGATGATTTCATTATTTCATTACATATACCTATATCCAGTGGCGTGCATTCAAATTTACTCTTGGTAAAAAAAATAACCAACACTAAACTAACTAACTACTTCCCTTTAAAACTACTTATTTTCCTAACAATCAAACACGTTACACGTATAAAAATTAATAGGTGAAATAACAAAACAAATACAAAGGTTAAAAACTATTTAATATGCACATAGTATGTACATAATATTATACATATTATATTATTAATTATTTATTATAAAAATTCTAGTTTCCTTTTTTTATTGGATAGTTCAACTAGCACTTCATCAGGACTTCAGGAGTAATTGAATCATTTTTATTGATCGCAGTGGCGTAGCTAGGATTATACAAAGGGGGGTTTGATGTAAGGATTAAATTAGGTATTAGTTATTTATAATTTTTTGCTCAATACATTAGTGTACTCTTATTGAGCCATTTAAGGATATATTGCAGTTTACTCGTATAAAGAAAATAACAAAAATAAAAATAAATTATTAATTGATATACTCTTCAATAAAAGTTATTAGTATATTTCGACGAATTCGATTTTAATATTTCACGATAACTCAAGCAATTTTAAAGTTAGAATTTTCAGTGTTCACATGGATACTATATATATGTGGTAAAATTTTGGAACCGTTATGTTAATTTTTCTACAAAATATAAAAATATTTCGTAGAATTCTGGTTTTTATGGATACAATATTTGATAAAATAGGCAATTTTGGGCATTAAGGATTGAAAAATTTACTGAAGTATACTTACATATTACGTAACATTATACCAAAATATTAGAAAAATACCAACTTTCAATTTTATTTTATAGCTGTTTAAAGTTGATATTTTTAATTTAAATGAAAATCTTAGAATCCACCGTACTAGTATTCTTCTTATTATTCCTTAATACTTTTATAATAAAAATTAATTGATCAGTTATCATGTGGGTAATCTCCATTGTCTGATCGAGTCGGTTAAGATAATAATAAATTTAAAAAATGACAATATTAATACGTATTTATGTCCGCAAATAACTAACTGACTATGTACCATCAAATGTCTATTTTGATTGATATATAGTAATATAGTACCTATAATTTCGTTATGAAATCTTTTTTCGTTGTTGGTAAAGTATACTCATATAGTTGATATATATTACTATGGCTTATAATTGTGTATACAACTTTACACGGATGATTAATAATGAGAAATTCATCAATAATATCACAATTTTTTTTTTTTTTTTTTTTGGTCCTTTCGGTTGGGTTGAACCCGAAAACCCGTATTTACGCAACTGGCCCACTGTCTATACGTCTATACCTAATCTAAATAAAAATAATAAATATTAATAATACTAATTAATAATATAAATAATTATTAATAATATATAATTAATAATATAAATATTCTTATTCTTATTATTATTATTATTATTACCTATTATAGTTAAACAATGTAAAAAGCGTTGGAAGATCATAAAGGACTCCTATTTAAAGGGTAACAATGACATATTTCAATACCTGGATTTAACCTTTTTGGATGAAACACCTGAAGAAATGTAAGTTAAAAATATTTGTATAATATTAAAATGATAGATGAAAAAATTATAATGATTTTTATATTATAAAATAAAATAATTTAAATATGAAGGCACACAAAGGTGCTTATGAAATACCAAGAGAAATAGGGAAGGTCTTCTTTCAATAATAATTTTATTAATTTTATTTCTTGCACGTTGCACTAATATAATAAGTTTTATTATTTATACATTCAATTTACAATTCAGAATATTTATAATATGATACATAAATTATTTAAATATTAATTAATATATGTAAACCAAAACGATTATGAAACCAGAATAGTAAATATTTATTAATACTACTAAATATAACACACGTATTTAAATTATATAATTAAATTTAAATATTTTCATACAACTCTTCTAAAATGTATAATAAAAAAAAAAATTATTTCAAGAAATACAAATACTTTCTAACCTACTTTTCTTAGATTATAAGAATATTATTTTAAATTCTGAGCGAAGCGAACTAAGCGAAGAATGTATTGGTTTTACAATGATGTGTGTCTTTTTTTTCTCTATGTCTGAAGACACTTGTACTACCCGAAATAATGGTCCGATTTTCACGAACAGCATATGTTTCCGGTAGGAAAGTGGATGTTATTAGTACTTTATTTAGGTGATTTTCCGAATTTCTCAAAATTGTTCCTATGCGTTAGAAAAAACGATGAAAAAATGACGAAAAAACGGGAATATATTAATCAATACCTACATTATCTGACTGAACTTCGCTCAGAATCGTTTTTTCGAATGCAATGGTTTAACATTGCATTTAAATTATAATTATAATTAAATACTATGATATGCACACCTATATCAAAGCGGCAGGAGTATCAGATCGTCTTTTTCTTATTATATTACAATATTTTATAATAATGTTAAATCAAATTGAAAGAAGTTTTTTTAAAAATTTTGAAAATTTAATTGAAGCTTAAATATATTTTACTTATGATATTTCTAATTAATTGTGAACTATTACTTTTACGTTTTTTTTTTTTTTTTTTTTTTTTTATAGCAAGTTAAAGTATAAAAAATAAGAGCTCATACTTCTACCGCAGGGATTCAGGTGTGCAAATCATAGTGTTTAAATATATTGGTGTTGAGTCACTTGTAGAATTTTATTAAATAAAATAAAATATCCAATGTCTACAAAAAATTTGGTTTTATTTTAACATACACGTATTTTAAAACCTATGTTTTCATCATCATTGACCATTGTTAAAAAATTTCATGGTGTTTAATTTTAATAAGAATTTGAATGCAAATCATCGCATTCGATAAAAGTTTTTTGAGCGAAATTCTGTCAGGAATGGGTATTTATGTGACAAAAGATTTTATGAGCATTTATATTGAAAATATTAAATTATTTATTATAAATAATAAAATATTATTAGTTATATTAGAGACTTGAAAATTTTGCGTTTTAAATATTTAATAAAAAATGTCAAAATTTTAATCAATACTTAGATTATCTGACTGAATTTCGCTCAGAATAGTTTTTTTCGAATGCGATGGTTTATCATGACATACAAATTCTAATTAAAATTAAACACTATGATTTGCACACCTGTATCTTTATGGCTGGAGTATCAGCTCTTATTTATATTTTTGATATAAATAAATTTTTGGTTTTACAATGATGAATGATTTTTTTTTTGTATTATTTAATTTATAGATCAAGCTTGAAAAATAATGAAGGCGAAAAAATTATTAAAGAAGTCAATGATATGATCCATGGTTTTAGTCAACAATGTATTGATCACGAGGATGAAGTGTTAACATTGGAGTCACCTGCAGTTATTCAAAATTCTTCTTCGACTGGAAATGTAATCTCTAAACTATTAGAAACAAATCTAAAAGATACATTGGTGTTCCATCCCATTAAAAAGAACCTAATGGATAACCCAAATTTTACAATGAAACCTGCAAATCAACCAGAGTTAGTTAACAATATTATATTTTAAATATTTAGAGAATTTAAATAATAAAACATAACATGCATAAATTCAATAAATTGCGACTTTTGCTTTGTTTAATTAAAATTAAATTGATATATCTAATTACATAAAGTACAATTTTCTTAAAAAATCTTTATATCTCTATATCTTTAATATAGACTTCTTACGTATAGGTAGGTATTATTTATATTCTTATGTTTTATAATATATTTTAAATATCAATTAAGATTTATTAAAAGCAATAAAATAGAAAACCTAAAAATGTTAATTATTAGAACAAATTATACATTTTTATGACATAATAAATAAAATTGGATTATTTTATAGATATTCGATTATAATGAATATAGTTTTCATTAAAGTTTAAAATACTCCATATTTTATTATTATATAAAAATAAATTATTATAATAAAAAAATTTAAAAAAAAATTATTCTTGATATATTTTACAGAATTGTTTCGGTTCCTGACGAAGACGATAAAGCAAATAACGTTTCTTTGGATGAAACTGTCGCATCTATTCCATATTACAAGGAAAAAATAAATTTATTGCGAGAGAAAAATTCGATCTTGTACAGTTTATTGGATCAGATTATAGTACTAAATAAAAAATCAGATATAGTTTCTTCATTGGAATTGTTTTTTAATAGTATTTCGTTCGATATATATGACTTACCAACTTATGTAATCGACGACATCAAATTAAAAGTTATGCATATTATAAAAAATAAAAAAGATTCGATTTCTACAATATCTAACAATTTACATGATACTACACATGGCACATCTATTCCCCAGGCTGAAAGGGATCAAATAACTACTGAAAACAACCAACCGCCAATTTATAGACTTAATGCGATTAAATCCTTAGATTTATTCTTTAAGAGTCTAATATTGGAGTTACAAACTTTGGACGCATCTGTCATGGAGGAAATAAAAATTCAAATTTCGTCAATGGTGACACAAGTCAAACGTGATTTTTTTAGTCCACAACAAAATCAAAGGAACATTCCGCCACCGGCACAGGCACCGGCACCGCCACCATTGATTCCAGTAATTCCAATACCTGACAGTAGTAGTTGCGTAACATATGTCAACAATCATTATTTTCATTAGTAGTTACTAGTTATACGTTTGTACTAAGTATATATAAATATTATAAATATATATATATATAAAATTAAAGTTTTAAATTTGCATTCACAAATTTTTTCTACTATTTTGATTAAGATTGTATTAATAGTGTCTTAAAATTAGTTTATTCATTTTTCTTTATGTACTACTAATTAAATATTTTAACAATTTTTCTATACAAACTGATCATTAATACAGTGTTATCAAATAACGTATTTATTATTATGTTTTTTATATCAACTTAGTTATTACGTTATTAATGCAGTGTATTGCATGTAATACCATAGCCGCAACTAGAACTATATTTTAGGGGGGCTAAAATTATATATACCTTACACCCCACCCACCCACATACACATACCATAAATTTCAAAATCATTTAACAACATATATGTATGTATAAATTTAACTTAACATTCTCCGTTTTTATATTTGTATTTGTATTTACATTCATACAATAAATAATTGTATTATTTAAAATATTTTACAAATTACAACTAATAGTTATAACGAATAAAAAAAAAAAAAAAACAAATAAAAAGAAAAAGAAAAAAATTTAATATGGGTTAAGGGGAATGAAAGGAATGATTTTCTTTCTCCGTCTAACACGCATGAAATATAGGAATTTAGTCATTTTCTATTTTCAATGATACGATCTATCTTATAATGCGATAAGAAAACTGATTTAAATTTGTCATCCAGTCTACTCGTATTTTAAATGTTTTTTATTTAATTTTTTTTTTCTTTGTCACAAAGTTTTCAAAAATTTTAATTTATAAATTATTTAATTAACACTGAAAAAAATCTGAGAAAAATCTTCCTTATTTTCCCAATATGAATTAAATAAATTGTAAATTTATTAGAGTAATAAACATTAATGAACAATGTCGTTAAATGTAAAAATACCAACATTTAAGATTTAACGCACACTTTATAGCACATTTTGAATTTACTCACAAAAAAAATAATACATTTATTCAATATATTACAATAAAAATTAACTGATTAGCAAATGTATTCCTATATTCTTGTTTAGTATATTAGGTACCTATTATGATATTTATGTATACGACGAAAACACATGAAATGGAAAACTTACGGGTTATGTACACAGTTTAAATTAACTCTTACGGTAACTAAATTCAATATTGTTAACGAATTAAATATCATTTTATTCTCTATTCTCATTTTCAAACAGTTCAAAGTCAAAATATTAGTTACCATAAAATATAATATTTGAAAACAAAAATATTTTATTTTAAATTATTAAATTTCCCTCAATCCAAGATTGAATTTTTGGGGGTCCTAAAGTCCCCCTGGTACCCCCTAGTTGTGCTTATGTGTAATTCATATATTAGTACACAGCCATTAGTTTTATTATTTGTTTTCATTATATGGGATTACATTATATCATTTAGTATTTTATTAAATAATAGATTTAGTGATTTTTTTTTGTAAGAAAAACATAATACAGTTATCATAAGCTATAAATTGTATATATAATATACTGACTACTGCTGGGTGTTTGTGAAATAAATTATTAATATAATACAGGTTTATTATGTGTACAGGTAATTTTTATTTAATTCTGATGAATTAAATTATGCATGTTTAATTAATACATAAACATAATATTATGTTAAATTAATCATTTTAAAATACAATTATAATACATAATTAAAATATAATTGATTAATGATTATTATTTTTTAAACTAGGTACTCATATTTAATAATATCTATAATAATTATTTTATTTTATACTATTGTCACTCATTTTATTTTCCATGTAATTGAATTAAATACATGTATAATTTAATGACAATAAAGTAAACTTATTTTTAATCAAATCAATATTATTACAATTCTTATTACACAAATACACACACACACAAATAGTTCTATTTCCAAGTCCTTTCAATAACACAATTTAACTCAGTTAATCCTCTTGTCAATCTCTGATAAGTCGTTTGTGGACATCTATGGTCGTCTCGGCTATGTTGTTGGGTGCTATGGTTGTCTGATTTGTGTTTTATTTGCGATGCCTTTTTATATTAATTGCCAATCTTAACTTTTTACCTTGTTGTTGTTATTGAATGATGCGTTTTCTCATATCTGCAAATAACAAGACTATTTAGTATTTATATTTATAGTCTTTTACGGAAAAAGTCTAATAACGTATTTTAATGTAGATAATGTAGGTTAAGACTAATTAAGTATTATATTTAGTCTTTTACACGTAGGATTCTACGTGGACCGGACCTTCCATTAGCTCTCGGAGCTATACATGCCGCAGCCTATTGACTACGGTCACAGGTCATCTGTGGACCATCAGCACCGTTTTTGCCCACAAACGTACCGAAACTTCTCTCAGCATACCCTCGGTGGGGGCATGCCACTAATTAACACCAGCGGAAGCACAAGCCCTGATGAATCCAACTCAAATCCTCTCGGAAGTGGCCCGGGCACCCGGTCGTCACGCCCGTCAGACCCAAGTCTTAAGGATTTCTCTCGCCCGCGGCAACTGGGACAAGCTAACCGCCTGTGCTCCTGCGAGAGCCCGTGGTACCATTCATCAAGTCATCGGTTGAACATATGCGTCGGCGATCGTAACTTCACCGACTACCGTATGTATAGTAGGCGTTTCATGCACCGTCCTACCACGCCTTCGAGTTCCCTACGCCGCAGCAGTGCTCAGCCTAGCGCGGTTTCGGGAGTGATCATTACGGCGGATGTGTGACGGCATCATACCCGCACCCGGACCCATAGTTCCGGATACGTGACAAGCCCGTACGGTGGCAGATCCGCGACCAAGACGAGAACCAGGTCCTCGCCTTGGAATGTGACATAGGAGTTTTAGCCGCCCGAGAGCGACGATGTAGTCTTTTACAGTAATAAAATAAAAAGTACTATATTTATTTGATTACCTTTTCACTCTGGGAGCAATTTACAATCACCCAAAAATGCGTCGTATTCCACCCATCGTATTGCTGACCAAGTCATATTTTACTATATTATTGTTTTCTTACGAATACGAAAAATTATTGCACGGGATGCACAGCCCATACAGCGTTCATTCGTCCAGTTGTAATGGAACTGATAATGGGCGACTTACCAAGGTCGTATCTCGTATGTAGAGTCAACATGAGCATTCAAAAATGCAGGCATCGATTACGTGAGTCCGATTTATACGTGAAACCAGCTTACGTCAATAATATTTATACGTATAGGTACTAACGTCTAACATTGATTTTTCCCCAATATTTCAAATAAATTTCGAAAAAAAATTAACACATTACAATTATTATTAGTTATTACACTATAACAGTATAAACATTTTCTTACTATAAAATGACTATATAAAAATATTAATTGATTCTATTTATCCGGTAATAAATGCATTGGTGCATATTATTTTCCGTTTATCCTAATTCTATTATGATATTAAACATAATAATGTATTAAAATAAAAAAAAAACGTTAGAATCAATATATTTAATTATCATACCTATGTCAATATTATATTTTCTAAAAAATTATATAATTAACAAAAATATATATAATTATATACATAATATCTATACTGTAATGAGTGTATTAATTAAATAAATTTAATATATAACGTAACATTTTCAAGCAATTTTATTAAATTATTAGGTATAATATTTTACTTGTCGTACAGAAATAAATATACGAGTATATTTAATATTGTTATATGTATTATTGTTATCGTTATGTATCAATTATTAGTTATGGTTGGCTGTTTAGTACTATAATATAATAGGTATTTATTATACATAGAAACGTTTATAGTATGTATAATGATTAAACGAATTCAATACTATATCATTAACTGTGTTTTAAAGTATAAAGAATTTATCATAGAGATTATTATTTTTTATTATTATTATTCTTGGGCGATCGTAATATTAATCTCGTATAGGATATTATAGTAATTGTGTTTTTATTTAGAGTATTTTTATATTGTATTAGCGTAACAGTGTTTTTTATATCAAAATGTCGGACTTAGTGAAATTGAATAGACTGTTAACGTTATATACGGATGCATTAGAAAAGTCGAATATTTCAGCAGGAATATTAGCAGAAGAAGGGCTTTTTTTTATCAACTACGTACACGGTGTACTAGGTAAATTTTGGAATCAATAACCGTTTACTATTTAAGTATCTACTCAAGTTATGAATACTGCAACAACTAACAGATTAGTGAAACAATAGGTATACCTACATAATATAATTATTAAACCCACCGTGTTATATTATATAGCTACGGTCAATGCTATATTATCAGAAGAAGGATTTCCATCGCCGCATGACTACTTGCACGGTATTAGAATTCTAAAGAGTAGTACATTGAAATCAATATTGAAAACGAGAAAAATAGTATTACAGATCGAAGAAATGATGGAACAATGGATTTTTTGTTTTCAAAAAGTGAGCATTAACAAAATTCTTATTTCGAGTGACAATATTGTGTTTATAAATTAAATACACACGCATAATAATATTATTATATTACTAGTATATATAATATAATATGCCTACCTACTTATAAAATTATTTGGAAATCAACTGTTTTCATAATCATCGCCTACGTTAGGACGATGTGTTGAAATATTAAAATAATTAATTACCTACCAATAATTAAAAAACACCAAGATTAAAATATAAAAATTATATTTTTATTAAGGTTATATGTAATAATGGTAGCAATAATATATACTTATTATAATATTTTAAATTACTAAGAAATTTAAAGTAAACATTATCGTATGATTATATTTAATTTTTTGTAGATATTTAAAAGTTATAGACTCGAAACGCAACGTCCAGTGTTGGCTGGTCCTCACGAAGAAATCGAATATTGGAGAAAAATGTTTATAAAATTTGATAGAGTTTATACTCTGTTAAATAGTCCTTTTGTAATTTATGCAGAATCTTCAATGAAAATGACCAATTCCCAGCTCATAAAAGTAAATATAAATAAATTAAAATTTCTCCGAAGAAAATAACTTTTAGTATTTTAACGATATCATTTCGACGTTCTATTTGTTTTAATTTAAAGCCATGGAATACTGTAAAAATTAGAATATCACGATTTTATAAAATGATACATGAAACGCTGAAGAATTTGAATAGCATCGAAAATTTGTTCGAGCCACTGTATCGGAAAAACATTAGTATATTAAAATCTTCTATCACATACATTATCGGCGTTTTATCGATGGTCCAAACATTTTACGTACTATCTTTGAAAATGCGGTCCATGTCAAAATTACTGTTGTCATGTTTGAACCAGTTAGCCTTAAGTTGTGCGGATTATCTGAATGATAGCAACACATCAACATTTTGGAAACAGCCGAAAAACGTAATGATTGAAAAACTCGAAAAATGCATCGAACTTAAAGATCACGTATTTGAGTGCTTCAATAAAACGGTGAAAACAATAACGGTAGAAGGTCGTGAAACATTTAAAATTCTTTTTGCTGGTACATTTCTACACTTTGTGAGATTTATTAACAGACTGATTAAAGTGAGTGAATACTGAATAAAACAACAGTTTTAGCAACAGTTTACCTAAAGGTTAAGTGGATACAATATAATATGTCTGATTATTCGATGAAAATTATTTAGTATTTATGCATATGTATATCAAAGACAAAATATAGGTACTCAGGCAGGATCTGAGGAGTCCATAGGACTCAGACCATCACCTCCGAGAAATTTTCAATAATATATATATTATAATTTTAAACAATTAATATTATATTTATAACAAGTTATTGTATATCTAATCAATCTAAAAAAAAATAATATCTTTAATATTAATTTCCCATGGGTACATTTGAGTGTAGACATAAACTATAAAATGTATTGAAAATACGAGTAGGTATATTAAATATATCAATATACCAAGTTTCCAACCAGGTTTGTTCTTGATAATAACAATTGATCAATTAATGTTATTGAAATTTAATTTTAGCAATTTATTTATATATAAAAAATCATATGTTTCATTATTTATTTTATTTATAGGTAATACGTAATTGTATTGTTATATTAAATGTTAATAATTTGTATATACTTCATCAATTTATAGATTTTATACTTTTTAGATTTTGAGCGAATCGAAAATTATCTTCGTTTTACAATGATGTGTGTCTTTAATATTATATTTATATATATTTTTTTTCTTTATGATTGAAGACACTTTTACTATCCGAATAATGCTCCCATTTTCACAAATAGAACATGTTTCCGGTTGGAAAATGGATGTAGTTGGTACTTTATTTAGGTCATTTTTCGAATTTCTCAAAATTAACCCTATGCGATAAAAAGAACAACGAAAAACTGCATTTCTCACGAAAACTGAAATTTCAACGAATTCGATTTCAATATTTCATGATAACTCAGACAATTTTAAAGTTAGAGGCATGAAAATTTTATTGGGTGTTTTCATAGGTATACGTATACTATATATAATTCATAAAATTTTCGAATATTTCTACAAATTATAGAACAATAAATATTTCGTAAAATTCTCGTTTTTATGTAAAAAACAAATAAAATAATAATACAAATAATGTAATAGATAAATGAAAAAAATTATTTGAATATAAAATGTAACTTTTTGTATACATTAAATACACATAAAAATCAGAATTTAAAAAAGGATTATAAGATTTATAAGATTAATAGTTTTTGACATAAATAAACCTCAATATATCTATAACAAACAACTGACGAATAATATTATTGAATACCAATACCACTACCAATATAAATAATTTAATAAGGTTTATTATCTATTTATCTATTTATACCTACCGCGTTAATTTAAGTAAATGATGTAAGTACTATTAATAATATAATAATAGCTTATAAATAATATCGATAATTAACGATTTGCAGATAAAAGATATGTTTGAAATTTATTTGAAATACAAATTGAAACAACATACAATTCCGAAATTTGACAAATTATATTTGGAATTAAAAAATATATTTTTGGAATTCACAAAAAAACGAGAAAACATAGTAATAATAATTGATGATCAAACATTTGAAATGGATAGCATTACATTCGACAATGAAATAAACGCTTGGATAAAGCGACTGTGTTTACATGTCCATGATATAATAGAAGAAATACCAGATTTTATAAATAAAATAAATATGTTAGAAAAGTGTGAAAGACTTGGTGTGAAGGGTTTGGACCTAGATAACGTGTATGCCAGCACATTAAAAAATTTGGTCATGCGTAAATATGATTTTAATATATTTTTCTTAATTAGATTTTATAATTTTCTAAGAATAATGGTATTTTAATAAATAACATTTAAAAATTAGAATGTACTTATATAAAACATTGTAATTAGAATCAATTTAATTATTCAATATAGTAAATAAAATTAATTATTATTTAATAATAATTAATATTATAATTTATAAAAACAAAAAGTAAGAGTTTATAATATTAAATTGTATTAAGTAGATATCCAGGGCCTGATTAACCAATAGGCTGAGTAGGCTACAGCCTAGGGCGCCAATCGGCCAATGTTAAAATGATGGGGGCATAAAATAATTTTCTTTTTCGAATGTAGAACGTTTGTATAATACGAGACACGAGTGTACCTGTATTATACTTCAAATAAAGGTAAAATTATTTTTTTTTAACTGTCCTAATGTATCAGCATGTAGCACATAATATTATTATATTTTAATTATTAATCTTATACGTAATATGAGGAAAAATAATACATATAAAATTGAAAATTAAATATTTGCAATAACGTTTTATTACATCGTAGCCGATGTTGGATTTTTTGGTTTTACCATAGCAATAGGTTTATAAATAACAGACGAGTGGCGACAAATATTGCTTAAATATTTCTTATCTTATCGATAGACGATAATTAATTGACACGGCATAAAATTATGTTAAGTCACTGAATCAGTATTCGTCAGTCGTCGTGTATTTGTGATCCACTTTACGCCAAGATAAAATGAAGGCCCTTGCACTTTTGTTTATTGAAAGTGAATTCATGAAAAATATTTTTTTTAATAACTTTTTTTGACGTAAAAGTGTAGTGTAAAAGAAAAACATACTTTTTTATGAAAATAGTTCAATCATGAATTAAAAATTATTAAACGCTTTTGTATATTATTTTATTAAATATAAAACATGTTTTAGTCTGATGTTTTTAATTATGTTTTCTTATTTCTCGTCCTATCCCCCTCCTAATCCCATCATTCGTAGGGGTGCCAAATCAACCCTAGCCTACTGGCGATCAACTCTTTAATCAGGCCCTGTAGATACCTAACTATAATAAAAATCATAGGTGTATCTAAACCTCAATCACATGTCAGGTCTCAGGTACATGCTAAATATATATATGAACGTATAACCGGGTAAGATCAAAAAAGTTAAGGATACGACCATCCAAATTTTAAAATATATGATAATCAGGGTTCGGATTTTATAGCATTTGCTAATTATTATAGGATACAAATAAAAATAGCAGAATAAGTTATAAATTTGTTTTATTCATCAGAGATTCCAAATACGAAATTTTATTTTGCTATTTTTTTGCATATTTTAAGTATTTCCGATTTTTAGTGCTATTTTTGAAGTTAATATTAACATTAAATAAGTTATCCAATCAAAAGTTTCAACTTTTTTTAAAAAAAGTATACTAAAAATCCAATTACAGACGAATCAATGTTAAGAAAATTATACGTTGATGATATATACGAGTACAATAAAACTATCGAAAAAATTAGTACTCAAGTATCTAATAATCGCATCTGGGTGAGTATCGATGAAACAACAGACATTGAAGGTCACTTCATTGTTAATGTTGTTGGAGATCGATCGTAGTGGATCCATATTTTTACTCCACTCGGAACAATTAGAAAAAAACAACTTTTCTACGCTTAATAAAGTTTTCGACAAATCAATGAGCAAATTATGGCCAATTGAAATACGACACGACAATGTACTATTATTTTTGTCAGACGCAGTGCCATACATGAAAAAAGCTGGAAAATCATTAAAAGTGTTTTATTCAAAAATGAATCACGTCATATGCGCAGCACATGTCTTACATAGAATAGCCGAAGAAGTTCGTGACCACTTTAGTACTATTGACAAAGTAATCGCAAATTGTAAAAAAGTATTTAAAAAAGCACCTACTAGAGTCAAAATATTTAAAAATACAGGCCCCAGATGTATGTTTATCACCAGATCCCATAATTACAAGATGAGGATCCTGAATAAATGTGGCCATTTATTATTGTGAAAATATAACCGCTATTCGTCGTGTTATTGCAGAGCTCGATGACGATGATGCAGGGAGTATAAAAAAACCAAAAAGTACATTGTTAACCACGGTTTTGAAAGCAACCTAGCGTATATAAAATCAAACTTTACAATAAATTATCGTAGAAAAAATAAAGAAACTATAAAAATGTGGCCTGTTTTTTTATTAACTGTGTTAAATATAATTGGGGATATCGAAGAATCGTTCAAATCAATATGGGGTGAAACAGGTGTTATTATATAAAAAAAAAAAATAGAACTATATTTAATAATAATAGCGGTTTGTTAACATTAAAACGCATCACCAAAATATTATCTGGTGATGAAGAAAATAACAAATAAGATCGAGATCTTGAAGAATTGTCTAGTGACGATATAGCATTTTTTAAGTATTCACCTATCATATCGGTAGACGTTGAGCGTTCTTTCTCGATATACAAGTCATTACTGACAGACAACCGCCGGGACATCAAATTTGAAAATTTGGCAAAACATTTAATTGCACAGTGTAACCCTGGTAAATTAATTTAGAATATTATTTAATTAATAAATAATAATTACTAAAATTTTATTCTTATTTATAGATAATTTTGAATAATAACTCCGAGGTTATTAATAAAATAAGGTCAATTTAAGTTTTTATATAAATGTTAAAATATGTTAATTAATTAAATTAAATTAATTTGAGACAAATTTAATTTACTTTTTTTTTTTGTTATTTTTGATATTTTTAGGGAATATTATAGCACATATTTTATTGTTTTTTAGTCCTATGAAATCCGAACCCTGATGATAACACAAATTAAGTCAAATTACGTAGGTCATGTCTGAACATTAGAGGCATGATCCGTAACACTCATTAATTATTATTATACATTTACTTAGATTATACGTATTGAATATCATTAAATATTTATTTTTATGCTTATACTTAGACATCTAGTTAAATATAAGTATATAGTATATATATATTTTTTTTTTAAAGTAATAATTTTTATTTAGGTATGTAAGTACATGATAATTTATAATATAATATTATTAGTTTTATTACCTAGTAAATCGTATTGTATATTATTAAAAACATATCTTCTAAGATTGGATTTTTAATTTAAATCTTTTAATTCCTTGAAGACAAGACAGTAACTTATTTTAGATAATTTTTATTCTTTGTTAATTTGAAAATTCATTACAAATGTGTTTTAGACTATAAACACACGTATTCAAAGTACAGAGATGATATTCCAATCACATATAATTTGCCATTAATGTCTGGTCAAATTATGTGGATAACAATGATAAGTGAAAAAATCGAAACACCCATAAATAATTTTAGAGTAAAATTTTTAAAACGTGTATAACATTTAACAAATAAGTTTATATTGTTCCAAATTATATTCTAGAAAAAGAGCATAGATCTATGGGGAAAAATGGATTTATACAATGCCTTGTGTACTTCATTTAAAATTCACGAATCACGAATACATTCTAAATGGTACAGCAACATTTCTAATGTAAGTACAAAATATTTATAGTATAAAAATAAGAATTAAGTACAAATAGTGCCAAACTCTGGAGTACTACTGTAACTCTGAGTAACTTTGGAGTTTAATATTATTTTAATTCGTCAATCAATAATTTACAATTAAATAATATGTCAAATTATAGTAATACACTAATATTTAAAATATTTTTCGGGATTTTTATGGATAAACGTATTACTTATAAATTAAATATAAAAATTACATTAAGTCCATTAAAGATAAAACAACAGTAGCAATATAAGAATAATTATGTAGATTTTATTCTATTATAAATTATATTTTATATGTTTTATCCTTTGAATATTTTGTTTGAATTTAATTAATTATATACGAGTATTTTACTAGCTGACCTGACAAACGTTGTTTTGCCATATAAATTATTTCTAATGAATATTTTAGTAGTATTAAAAAATAACTAAGTTATTGTAAGTGGGTGTGGATGTGGTATACTGAAGCAATGGAACATTGTAAACAATGACGGCCTATAAAAATAACAATAAACCAAATATTCATTTTTCGAATTCATTGTACTTTTATTATCTTACTAATAAATTTCAAATTACATCTCTATAATATAAAACACACAGATGGATCAAATTGAAGTCTTAATGCTGGAAACACTAAAACAGTATACTGGTAATGTAATTATTTTACCAATCTTTCACACATATGTGATTATTAAGTTTTCTTGTATATGAGAGAGAAAGCCTATTGTGTTAGACCGGCCTATTCAACGGTCGAGCCGTTTCTGAGGAGTTTAATGACATACATTTTCTATTGTGACACGAGATTTTTATATATTAGATTTCAATGGTTTTGCATTTATGTTTAATAATTTTTTTGAAAATTTTAATGATCACGTTATATCATAACAAGACTTTTTAAATTTTTAACCATTTAACATAAATATAAGTTACAACAATATAGCTAATTTATAATTATTATTATTATTATTATGAATATTGAAATTCAATAAATAATTAAAATTAAACAAAAAATGTAATACCTATATATAATACATTTATAAAATTACTAATTGTATGAGTTTTATTTCAATACACCAGTCAAAAAACAAATTATGCAAATTAATATTACTAATAAAGTAATAACTATTTAACTAAGTTAAATGTTATAATTAGTCATCTCGTTCAGTTTTCGATGTTCATGTTTCAGACTTATTTTATGTTCAACTAGGTATAGTCTATAAGTATATTTAAATTTAATTAAAAATCGACTATATATACCTAATTTATAAGTCATAATTATATTGATATTTACAATAGAATATTTTTAACAGATTTTTAAAACGGATAATGTCCCGTTACTGGCTAGAGATCCATTGACGAGGGAGTATAGTACCAATTTGTCGAGATTTATCACAGAAACGCTCGATGTTGCTCAAATTATGATTTATAAACGTCATAATATACCAAAAAGATTATACTTTATGTTAAAACACAAAAATGATATGTATGAGCAGTATAGATACGCTGAAAGGCTCGTGGAACGATACGAACAAATAAGGTAAAAATAATAATATTAATATTAAATACTTATTATATCAATGCAATGTCTAATCATTCGATAATAATCAATACTAAGATAAATTTGATTAAAAATTGAATTATAAAATAAAACGTCTTACAGACAAATGGTGCCCAACATATTCCAAAAGTTAGTCAAATTCGAAATATTAAAAATGGATAAAATCATTATACCTATGTTAACCAGTACCACGTGGTCATCAAGTGGAGCAATGGATTTAATGTTAAAAATTTCAAAAAATTTCGATTACTCCGAAAGATTTATGAAAACGGTAAATTTTGTATAATTTTAAGTCTAGGTATTGAAATTTATTTCATTTACGTAATAATATTTTGATTTAGGTAACCGATATGAATCAAGTTTTAGAAAATCAGATTGAACATATCAAGCAATTTGTATTAATTAAGTTACCAGAAAATGCAATTTGTCCATATGAATTCGTAACATTAAATGAAATATATTTAGAAGATATCATGAATCAATTTAAGAAAAAATCTATTTCTCTGGAAAATCAATTTTACGATATAATCAAAATAATTCGTTTTAGAATAAATGCTCAATATGCATTTAAAAAAGATGATGATATATTTGCATATAGCTTTTTCGATATAAAAAAGGCGACAGAAGAAATTAAAGAAACGGACGGGGAAACCAAGCGTGAAGGTCTGCTAATATTAATATATTTTTTCTTTTTTACATATTTGAATAGAACTCAAATATCGATAAAGACCGTTGGAGGCATAATATAAATTACAAATGCATTTTTGTAGAATATAAAGCTATGATAAAATACAAATATATGCCTATTATAATGATATCTACCTTAAGTGGAATAAAATATTTAAATAATTAAAAAATAATAATTTTTAATATTAAAATGTTATATAATATTATTTATTGTTTATATTATAAATTTTTTGTATAAATATACTACATTCCTGTATGCTGTAGTATTATATCTCATAAATATTATTTATTTTAATCCCTTATCCGCTTTTTATATTTTTCTCAATATAATATAATATAGGTACCTACTTGGAAATAAATTTTAATTTCCTTCAATATTAATTTTACAAAATATAAAAATTAATATAATAATATGTATTTTGTATTTTTATAATGTTACATTCATTTCGTGTATACAAATTTATTACACATTAGATTCGATTCTGCCTGCATTGCATCCAACAAATAAACAAATCGATGAATGGTGTATGACCGCGTTTCGGTATTATAATTATTTTTACACTAATGCGTTTGTCAAGATGATGACAAACTCGTTTGATTTTTTGTCTTCAAGTTTAAGTAACGGAAAGTAAATATAATATGAATCTGTTAAGTTAATAGTTATTAATATTTTTATACTACAGGTGTAATGAAAATAACGAAATGGTTCCATTCCTGAAAATCAAGTTGACAATTAAAGATTTTTATATAGCAATCGAGCCATCGTGGAATAATGTTTTTTTTTGTTTAAAACAATTGACTATAAAAATACAGAAATCGACGAAAAATTTAAATCTCTTCGGTTTTCATCGCATAAAAGTAATAAAAGACGAGTATAATATAATTTTGGCATATTTATGTATTACGTTACAACATTATATATTACAGGATGATAAACATTACTACAAAAATATCATAGCTAAGGACACAGCTGTAAAAACTTCAATTGGGGGAATGCATCAGTCAACTTTACCAATTAGAAACGAAATTTCTAACGTCGTGGAGGTTATTACAAATTTATTTTATATAATTTAATAATTTTATGATTACTTATATAGAATACTATAAATAATATACCAATGAAATGGGCATTTGTTTATTAAAATTTATCAACCTACAAGGAATTTATTAATAATTTAACATTTTTATTTTTAGACTTACAATAGTAAATATCGAACTATATTAATTGATGAAGCTCAAAAAATTGCAAATATAACCAATTTTGTACGTGAAAAACATGGTTTGGAGGATGTCCGAAATAATTTCGACTTTTTAAATCGAGAAGTTGATGAAATTGATAACGAACTTTCGAGTATAGTGATTGGACCTTTTGAAATTGAATTAAGTAATAAACATAAAATATACTTATACTTAATTATTATTTAGTGATTAAATATTATTATTAGTTGAATTCAAAAATGCAGTAAAAAATGAAATCAAAGAATGGCAAAGATTATTTGCTGAAGGTTTGCTTGAAGCATCAAAACTCAATTATCTTTCTTCGTTTGTGTCAGAAAAATACAATCTACTTACATTACCGATTAATGAATTAGTTGATGCTAGAAGAGTAATATTATGTTTAGAAGAAATCCAAAGTAATCTAACAGAAATCGATAATGATATTGATTATACTATTAGTATTTATGATTTATTAACGGAATACAATGTTGATATCCATCCCGATGATGAAAGAGAATTAAATTTACTCTTTGATAATTATCAAAAACTCAAAACTAAGGTATGTACCCACTAATTGAAATTACATTTATATTATCGGTATAAAGATCTTTTTTTAGATGGGTGATGTGTCACAGAGATTACTGGATATTTATATACCATTGAGAAAAGAACTTAAAGACGGGATAAAACAATTGAAATTGGATGTCATCGTTTACAATAAAGAATTTGAGGAGAGAGGTCCGATGGTTAAAGGATTGAAACCTTATGAAGCTGCCGAAAGGTATAAAAACTAATATTAAATTAATGTTAAAGTGAAAATTATCGATAATCGTCTAACTATTTTACAAAATAACTAGGTACCCACTTTATCATCTACTATATTATATAATATATATTTTGGTGTACATCTAAAGCTGTAATGTTATTGATATTTTTAGTTCTATTTAAATTATTAAATGATGAACATAATATATTTATGCGAAATAAAAATAATATATTCAAATCAGAATAACTCTAAAATTTAAAATGTTTCCGAACCATTAGTTTTCATATGAATTCAGTAATTTACATAATAATATTAATATTGGATAATGGTTAAGAATTTTCACTATAATAAAATCAATTTGTGAGAATTTAATCAATTATTAATATTGATCGTTTCAAATTATTTTTATACTTAGGGTATTACTATTTCAAGATCGGTTAGATGACTTAGTTACATTGATGGAACGTTATCAAGACGGTGAACGTTTATTCGGTACACCAGTAACCGATTTTCCTGCGATTACAGAAAACAAACGAGTTTTTAATTTATTAAAAAAACTTTACGATCTATACAATAAAATAAATCGTTCCATCGATATTTGGTCA
The DNA here is from genome assembly GCA_021307375.1 of Tetraneura akinire. NCBI lineage: Eukaryota > Metazoa > Arthropoda > Insecta > Hemiptera > Aphididae > Tetraneura > Tetraneura akinire. Next base: position 6,559,952 of record JAIUCT010000012.1, on the reverse strand, counting down.
AATACATTGTGGAATCGTTTAAGAATAGATGATATTTCTGAAAGTCTAATGGATTACTCCAACAGGTGTCGTAAACTTCCTAGCGGTTTAAAACAATGGCCAACATATTTGGAATTAAAAAGTAAAATCGACGAATGGTCTGAAAAAATTCCACTAGTTGAAATGATGTATAAAAACGGGTTGAAAGAAAGACATTGGATCATGTTGGAAAATGTCCTTGATACAAAACTTCCCGTATACGAAAACGATTTTGCTTTGAAAAATATCATGGCTGCTCCTTTATTGCAAAATAAAGATGAAGTAGAAGACATATGTCAGACGGCTATAAAAGAAATCGATATAGAAGCGAAATTGCGCCAAGTAATAGCTGATTGGTCAGTTATAAAAGTGCAATTGAGTACATTTAAAAATAGAGGATTACTGCTTGTAAAAGGTCAAGAACTTGGAGAAGTTGTTGCTTTATTAGAAGATAGTCAAATGATAATGAGCTCATTAGCATCCAACAGGTATTATTTCTACTTATATTATGTATAAAAGATAGGTATCTACACTTAACGAATAGTATAATACTTATAGTAAAAATAGATATGAAAATAATAATTAAACACGAGTACAAGTGTATACATCAGCGGTTCCCAAAGTGTGCCCGCGGCGTCTTTACTAAGGCGCCGCGTCGCTAATCGTTATGTGGTCCAAAAATTAATTACCTAAAATAAAATAACGATTAAGAATTAAGATTATGCTGATTGTGATATAAGGCTAGGTTCACATAGACACGCCACACGCGTTTGTTATTTGCGTGTATTTAGATATACGGATTTCCTATACAGTATACGGTAAACATATCACATGGCATATGATAACGTGCACCGATCGCCATGAAGCAATTATGAAAATACTACATTACCACGACCCACATAATCATTATTTTGTCTAAAAAAATGATAATCGGTTTTTTCAGTGGCGCAATGAGAAAAATTTAATTTCAAAAGGGCGCCGTAAGTTTAGGAACCGCTGGTATACATATTATTACTTTCAATGATTACTAATTATTTTATAAACAATTTTATATAATATTGTTAGATATAATATTGCATTTAAAACCGAAATAATGTTATGGGTGAAAAAATTCCAAACTACTAGTATAGTACTAGAGAATTGGATTCTAGTACAAAATCTATGGATGTATTTAGAGGCCGTATTCGTAGGTGGAGATATATCAAAACAACTTCCTCTAGAAACAAGGCGTTTCATGGTAAATATTTTTTGTACATACATTTATTATTTTATTTCTATAATACTCGTATTATAGTATATTTTTTTTCTTTTATGATTAAGGCAATTGATAAACTATGGGTTCAAATTATGACTAAAGCTCGATTCATTGAAAATATTATTGAAATTTGTACGGGTGATGGGTCAATGGCAATATTATTACCATACATGTTTGAACAGTTGGAATCGTGTCAAAAATCATTAGCAGGGTACAATGAAATATATTTTATTATTAGTTAATTATCTTAACATAAATGAAAATTCCCTATACATACATTTTTTTTAATTCCAACAAAAGACGATACCTATAATATTAATAGTATACGATAGGGTTCTACGTCAAAGAATATTTAAGTATATTTATTTATATGTGTAATATTAGTATATAAGAAGCTAATGATAACTACTGTAGAAAAATGATTGTAATTTAAGGTTTTATAATGATAGTTATAATTGAAAAAGTCATTTGCATTTCTACAAAAGTAAACAAGTAATTTATCTATGGGAGCTACTCCATACGTTATAGCCCTCCTTTGTATCTACCTATGATAATTATATACACTATTATATAGAGTACGGATTTGAAATCAATAAAAAAACTAAAGAAAGGCACTAGAAAAAAGCAATAGAGCTGTCTAAATCTTCTAAAAAATCTTTAAAAAAAACATTAAAAATGGATTAAAAAAAAAAATTTACAAAAAATTATTTATTAGTTCATTCAAATTTTTTTTTTAAAAAACGTATTATAATAAATTTATTTACAAACCTACTTCTTCGAGTTTTCCTTCTTCCACATTATTAATCTGTAATTTTAATTTATTCTATTTAAAAAATTTTATAAAAAATTAATTAATTAAGAGCTAGGAAATGATTTTTTTTACCAATATCATCGGAATTTCATTGGACAATTAAAACTTTTATCAAGTTTTTTGATATAAAAATAAAAATTAACATTTCAAATATATTTATTTAGAACACATTTTTAAAAAGGTACCAAAAATGCCCAAAAAAGCAAAAAAAGCAAAATAAAATGTCGTGCATTTTATTCTAAGTAGTACCTATAAATATAATTTGCGCGTGACATAGCTTCATTTTAAAGCATTAGAAAAAAAGGCCAATGCCTTCAAATTCCGTACTCTACTAATATGTATACCGAATATCCTACCAGATTCGTCAGTGTCAATAGATATTATATACGTATTACACATTATTTTTAAATTCTGATTTTGTAAAACAATATTTTACTATATAATAAAATACGGCATTTTCACGAAAACTGAAATTTTGACGAATTCGAGTTCAATATTTGACAATAATTCGGGAAATTTTGATGTTAGAGACTTGAAAATTTTATTAGGTGTTCACATAGATACTATATAAATATGTGGTAAAATTATGGAACCGTTACGTTAAATTTTCTACAAAATATAGGACTTTGAATATTTCGTAAAATTCTCGTTTTTATGTATGTAATGATTGATAAAATTGGCTATTTTGGGTATTAAGGTCTGAAAATATTACTGAAGTACATTTACATATTACTTAATATCATATCAAAATATTAGAAAAATCGCAAAAGTCTTAATTTTTTTATAGCTGTTAAAGTTGATATTTTTAGTTTAAACGAATTGTTTCTCCATATTTTTATAATAAAAATTAACATAAAAACCAAAAAAATTTGGAATATTTTTGAAAATATTATTGAAGAATACTGACATTAATCTTAACGAATTTCCAAAATATTGGGAAAATAACAAGACTCAATTTGTTTATAGTTGTTTTATGTTGAAATTTCTGTAACATTAATATTTAAAGTATTTATATGGATTCTTCCTATTATATTTCAATATTTTACAATAATGAAAAATAAAATTGACAAAATTTATATGATATGGACATTTAAGGTTACAAAGGATTTTATGAGCAATTATATTGAACTTAGAGACTTGAAAATTTTATAGGATGTTCATTTATCATTTATGTACTATATTTGTTATAAAATTTTGCGTTTTAAATATTTAATGTCAAAATTATAATCAATATCTATATTATCTGACTGAACTTTGCTCACAATCTTTTTTAAAATTCTAATTAAAATTAAACACTATGATTTTCACACCTTAATCCCTGCGGCAGCAGTATCAGCTCGTTTTTTTTCACTTTTAAATACATTTATTTTTGGTTTATTGTATTATTCGTATAATTCTATTTAACAATATTATAATTTGTTTTATTCAAAATTTATAAATTATATTGAGAACCAGAATAGAAATTTTTTCAAGGCCTAGGTTATATAATAATATAGGGTTTAATAAAAATAAGTGCAAAAATATAAGGTTATTAAATTTTAATTAATGTATTAATTTAATATGATGAAATATTTCACAATTGTATATTTCATGAAATTTTCCATCACTATGTACTAATAATTATTATTATATTAGATACTTGGATCAAAAGAGATATATATTTTCAAGATTTTATTTTATATCGGATCCAGTACTTTTGGAAATCCTTGGTCAAGCTTCGAACTCCCATGTCATACAACCTCATCTACTAAGTCTTTTTGATAATACCTCTAAATTGACTTATAGTCCAACGGAATACGATAAAGCGTTAGAACTTGTGTCAAAAGAAGGCGAAAAAATTACATTAGAACATCCAGTTATATGCGTAGGAGGAGTTGAGAACTGGCTAAATGTTTTACTTATTGAATCGAAAAATTCAGTGAATCAAGTTCTAACAAATGTAGCAAATTTTATATCTGACGATCCCACATACACGCCTTTATTAATGGTTGAAAATTTCCAATCACAAGTATAAATATACACATAAAAATATATTTTAATAATAATAATTCTATATATAATTATTTTTATATTTGAATGTTTTTTTAGATGGGTTTAGTTGGCATACAAATGGTATGGACAGATTTAACAGAAAATGCTATTAAAAACGCTACTGCCAAAAAAACTATCATGAAACAAACAAATGCTTATTTTATTTCACTCTTAAATTCACTCATTGATTGTACAACAAGGGATTTGACTAAAATGGAAAGACTAAAATTTGAAACTTTAATCACAATACATGTGCATCAGAGGTTATTAATATAATATTATATAATAACATATAATTTATTTTAAAAATATAATTTATAAAAGTACAATATATACCTAATGCGTTATTGTAACATATTTTAGGGATATTTTTGAAACTTTATATCGTATGAAAGTTACAAGCATTACGGATTTTGAATGGTTGAAACAGGAACGTTTTTATTTTAATAGAACGTTGGACTGTTGCGAAGTACGCATAACCGATGTAATTTTTGAATATCAAAATGAGTATTTGGGCTGTTCAGATAGACTTGTTATTACACCACTCACTGATCGATGTTATATCACATTAGGTCAAGCTGTGGGTATGCATTTAACAACCTAACTGGAGATAATAATTCATAAAAATTTTAACTATCAATGTTATAGGAATGAATATGGGTGGAGCGCCAGCAGGACCAGCAGGAACGGGAAAAACTGAAACGACAAAAGATATGGGAAAATCACTTGGAAAATATGTGGTGGTGTTTAATTGTTCAGATCAAATGGACTATCGAGGACTTGGTCGAATTTTTAAAGGTTTAGTTCATTCAGGAACGTGGGGTTGTTTTGACGAGTTCAATCGAATCGAATTACCAGTACTTTCAGTAGCGGCTCAACAAATATACATTGTGTTTTCTGCTCGTAGAGATAAGAAGGAATTATTTAATTTTGGGTACGAAATTGAAAACATATTTTACTTATGATGTTTAATGCTTATTAATTTGAATTAGTGAAAATGATATGGTCCCCATGAATCCAGAATTCGCTATATTTCTTACCATGAATCCTGGTTACGCTGGACGTCAAGAATTACCAGAAAACTTAAAAGTGCTTTTCAGAAGTGTTGCAATGATGGTGCCTGATCGTTTGGTATAGAATATTCATTTATTATATTTTTTTATATGCAATAGCGATATTATATGAAATATCTATAACATAACTTGTTTAAATATTATAAAGATATAATTTATATTAATAAATTATATTCTATTCTGAGTTATTTTTATCTTTTCATGGATATTATTTTTAATTTTATACCATTCATTATTATTATTATTTTATTTTATTTTTTATTTTTTTAGATAATTATACGTGTAAAATTAGCAGCGTGTGGATTTAAAAATAATCAGTTGTTATCTAAGAAATTCTTCATATTATACGAATTATGCGAAGAACAATTAAGTAAACAAGTCCACTATGACTTCGGTCTAAGGAATATATTGGCTGTACTGCGTACACTTGGGACTCAAAGACGAAGTAATCCCAATGATTCTGAAGAAACAATATTAATGAGAGTGTTGAGAGGCATGAATGTTTCAAAACTGGTCGATCAAGATGAAATGATATTTATGTCTCTGATAGAAGATTTGTTTGTTGGTATGAAACTAACATCTACTTCATATAAGGAATTACAATTAGCTATAATGCACACGTGTAACGAAAAATCATTTATCAATAATCCGACTTGGAACTTAAAAATTATTCAAGTACATTAATTATAAACAATTTTAATACGTCTTAAAATATTATGCTAATATTCCTATTCATAGATTTACGAAACGTCTTTGGTACGTCATGGCTTAATGATTTTAGGCCCTACTGGGTCCGGCAAAACTGCTGCTATTCATTGTCTGTTATCAGCCTTAACAAAGACTGGATTAAGTCATTTCGAATACCGAATGAATCCTAAAGCAATTACAGCACCACAAATGTTCGGGAGATTGGACGTTGCTACTAACGATTGGACAGATGGAATATTTTCAACGCTATGGAGAAGAACGTTAAAAGTATTTTATTTGAAAATATTATCATTATTTTAACCCAATGATCAATCCAAACATATTTTATATATTTTTTAACCAACATATTATATTATTATATAGGTGTCTCAGAAGTGTTCAACAATATGTATACTATAATATAAATTTATTGTTATTAAAATAATATACTTAAAATCTAAAATACGTTCGCTTTATTATTATTACAGCTACATCCAACTGAATTCTGTTGGATTGTTTTAGACGGTCCTGTAGATGCAGTATGGATTGAAAATTTAAATTCAGTATTAGACGACAATAAAACACTTACCTTAGCCAACGGTGATAGAATCGTCATGGCTCCAAATGCCAAACTTTGTTTTGAACCAGATAATGTAGACAATGCATCCCCGGCTACAATATCTAGAATGGGAATGACTTTTTTCTCATCCACTGTATTATCATGGAAGACAATGTTCCAAGTAAATACCTGTTTTCTATTTTCATTTTAAACTACATATTAATCTGATGTTTTGCCAATATAAAATTACTTAATTACAAATAAATATTAATTTAAATAAATATGTATGTATATCTTCATTGTTTATGTTATATTAAAAATATATTGCCTGAGCGTTTAGGTTAATAATTTAAATTTAATCGTAATGTAATACCATTTTTATTTTTTTTAGGGATGGGGGAAAAATAAATCTAAAGAAGTTTTCAATACATTTCAAAGTCTATTCGACAATTCTTACGACGAGTTATTAAAAATGCTTCAGGCTCGGCTAATGCCCAAGATGAGTTTGTTAGAAGCTCATTATATCCGTCAAACGTGTGATATACTTGATGGACTTTTAAACTCATTTTCTCAGAGTTCTGGTATATATATTTAATTTAAAATCTATTTAAACATTGAATAATATAAATAATAATGAAATTATAAATGCAAATTACTTTATTATTATAGATTTATCAGAAAATGTATTATCTCGTTTGTATACATTTGCGATTATGTGGAGTGTTGCCGCTGTATTAGAATCAGCGGACAGACAGTTACTCGAAGATTTCATTAAAATCGATCTAAAAGGAAAAATGAATATACCAAAACTCAAAGTAAACCTATTTTGATTGATTTAAATAGATTAGACATTAATGGTTTTATATTTTTGTGTTTTAGGATGGAGAATCTATTTATGAGTATACAGTTTCAACAGATGGAGAATGGCAACATTGGAAAACGTTAATAAATGAGTATTCGTATCCAAGTGATTACATACCAGCGTACGGTGATATATTGGTGCCTAATTTGGATAATGTTCGAACAATGTTTTTAATAACATTAATTGCAAAGCAAGAGAAAAATGTTCTTCTGATTGGTGAACAAGGAACCGCAAAAACGGTTATGATTAAGAGTTACATGCAAGATTTTAATCCAGAATTGAGAGCAAGTAAAATGTTGAATTTTTCTTCGGCTACTACACCAAACATGTTTCAAGTAAATACTTATTAAATTAAGTTTGCGAAATTGTCCAATATAAATTCGTTGATTTTATTAGTATACCGTTGAAGGATATATGGAAAAACGATTTGGTACCACCTACGGTCCACCGGGTAATCGGAAAATGACAATATTTATTGATGATATAAACATGCCAATTATCAATGCATGGGGTGATCAAGTAACTAATAATGCTGCAATATTATGTTTACTATATAAATTTAAATTAAATTTATTGTCTAAAAGTAAATAACTCGAGTAACAAATAAATTTTGTAGTAAACTTTGATGTGAGTGATATATTGATTATTGTTTTAATTTAAATTTTCTTCAGGTTACAAATGAAATAACACGTCAACTCTTAGAAAATAAAGGTTTCTATTCACTAACAAAACCGGGAGATTATGTAAATATTGTGGGAGTAAATATGCTGGGAGCAATGATCCACCCGGGTGGTGGCCGTAACGACATTCCACCCAGATTAAAAAGACAATTTTGTATATTTAATTGTACTCTACCATCAGACACATCTATGGATAAAATATTTGGTGCATTGGGATGCGGATATTTCTGCATAGAACGTTTTACCCAACAAATCGTACAACTAGTGACCGAATTGGTTCCATTGACAAGAATTGTGTGGCAAAAAACTAAACAAAAACTACTGCCTACACCGGCTAATTTTCACTATGTATTCAATTTGCGAGATTTATCAAGGATTTGGGAAGGAATGTTGCAGATAACTCCAAATGAGTGTTTGGATAATACAATGTTGCTCAAATTGTGGTGCCATGAGATGCAACGGGTTATATACGATAAATTAACCAGCGCGTCAGACAAATATTGGTTTATAGAGAACGTCAAAAATACAGCACAAGAACTTTTAGATCCACAAGAATTTAAATTATTTCCAGAAAATATGACAAAAGTGGTTTTCGTTGAATTTATGCGTGATATGGTGGAACCTACTGGAGACGAGCCTGATGATTATGTACCTGAAGTTCCTAAGATATACGAAAATATTGAAAAGTATGCATTTTATTTAAAATTCTAACTTCTAATGAAACTATTGAAAAAATGAAAAAAGTAATAATTCTTTAACGATAATAATCATCATAGTATTGTAAATAATAAGATAAATTATGAGGCGTAAATCATCCAAATAATTTATTATTTCCTTTTCTTACCTAGTGTAATGTGTACACTTATTTTTTAATATATTATATTATTTAAGATTTTTTATTATAGTTATGACGTACTTAAAGCTAGAATGTTAATGTATATGCATCAAATGAATGAGTATATACGTGGCTCTTCAATGGATTTAGTCTTCTTTAAAGACTGTATGACACATCTAATTATAATTTCTCGCATACTAAGAATACCACGTGGAAACGGTCTACTTGTTGGTGTTGGAGGTTCAGGTCGAAGATCAGTAACAACATTAGCGTCATTCATCGCTGGTTATTTTCAACATTCAATTTTTCTTACACGGTAATTTATACCTACAGAAATTTATGATAATTTACATTTTATTATTATTATTTTTTTTTATAATTAAAATCTTAATTTCATAAAATGGCTTCATGTAATTTAATTTTTGTTAATTTTCTATACAGTGCATACGGTATCAATAATTTTTTGGATGATATAAGATTGCTTTATAAAAATGCTGGACTATCAGATTCAAAAACAACGTTTGTATTTACTGATAATGACATTAAAGAAGAGGCTTTTTTGGAATACATTAACAACATATTAAGTTCAGGAGAAGTAGCTAATTTATTTCCCAAAGATGAACTAGAAGAAATGTTAAACAATTTGACTCCCAGTTTTAAAAAGAAATACCCTAAAAACAATCCATCTATGGACAACGTATATGAATTTTTCATCAAACAAGCGATGAATAATTTGCATTTAGTTCTATGTTTTTCACCGGTAAAAATTTAATATTACTTATCCAATTTATTATTTTAAACAATTCTAAATATTTATATTATCTATCTGTGTTTTAAGATCGGTGAAAGTTTCCGATTGCGGTCATTAAAGTTTCCTGGAATTATATCCGGATGTATTATTGATTGGTATACTGCATGGCCACCAGATGCTTTACTGGCAGTTTCTCATCATTCTTTACATGATTTCCCCGTGGTTGGTACAAAAGATGAAAAATCATCACTTATACAACTATTAGGTGAGATACACGCTGACGTTGCAAAAGATTGTCTAAGTTATTTTCAAAGGTAAATTTCAAAATAAAATTAATTTTAATATGGATAAAACATAATAAAAAAACAATTTAAAACACAATCATTTAAAATTAAATTATATAAATACATAAAATATAATTATATATATATATATATGTTACCGTTAGAGTATAAAATAGTATTATTTCATGAAATACCTAGGTACTTTATACAATAACCAAAATAAAACGATAAACCATGTAACTTATAATTTAACTAGTTATTTAATAAATTCCCCGATATTGTTTAGTTATATCTTATATCATATACGAGTACATTGAAAATTATTAAAATAAAATGAGTTTTTCCTGTATGTAATGAACTAATTTGTGTTGTGCAGTATAGATTATCATGACTTCATGAGTGGTATGATAATTAAAATGATTTAAAATTAAAAATAAATTTATATGACATTCGGATATTTACGCTGGGTCCACACGGTGATAGTTGGTAGTAGGTAGTTAATAAGTGCATTTCATTGTGTAATAGCAGTTTTATTTTACTACGTATTTAAATATTTTTATTAATATGGATAAAGAAATTATTATGAAAGAACAATTTTATGACAATATTAAAAATCGTAAATGCAAATCTAATAGCCGCGAAAAAATATTTAAATTTATTATTGATGTAAAAAATATGAAGATTAAGTAACAAAATCACGAGATTGTTGGCTTGCGAAACATTACGATTTAATATTAATAAATGGCATTGAAACATGGTATATGTTTTAATGTTTAACTAAATGTACCACAAATCGATGTGTTTGTCGGAAGAATAATATGTTATAATGTAACTCTAAATGCCATCAAAATCAATCGTGTAATAATAAATAGAAATTAATTTAATTTTTTTTTTAAATTTTATTTTTAATATAATAATTTTAATAACTTTATTTTATTGTAATAATTTGTAATATTTTAAGAAATAATAACTAATATATTTTAAACAATAATAATTAATTAATATATTTTTATAATAATAATCAAATATATTTTATTGTAATAATTTGTAATATTTTAATAACTATAATATTGTAAACATCTAAACAATATAATACTTGATTAATATATATTTTTAATGATAATCAAATATATTTTATTGCTTAATTTGTAATATTTTATTACATAATATGATTTAAATAATAATAAATATTTCTATTTATAAAGATAATCAAACATATTTTGTTGGAAAATAATAATAATTGTTTTACTTACTTTGACTAGTTAATGATGTATATACTTTAACGGTTTCCATTTTAAAATTATATAAAATAACTAGTAATTTTATATATTTTCTAGATAGAATATTTATTTTAATTTAATGTATATACTTTAACTAAAACAGTACGTTAACATATATAATGACTTATTTCACACTTTAACGGTAATATATATATATATATATATATATATTATGTACTACATTTATTGATGTCTTCTATTTATCTAAAATTAATACATTTGTTATATTTTTATAAGAACGAATTTTTATTTAAATTATAATTATTTGATTCTTATTCATTAAAAATATCTAATTAATGTAACTTTATTCTGGTAAAATACATTAATAAATATTACAATTTGTAAAAGGTTTCGTCGACAAATATTTGTTACGCCAAAATCATTTCTTTCATTCGTTGATGGCTATAAAAAGTTATATGTTAAAAATAAACAAGAAATCGAAAATATGAAAGTACAGCGAATATTGGGATTGGAAAAACTTGCTGATGCATCTATACAAGTAGAAATACTAAAAGGAGAATTGATTGAAAAAGAAAAGGATATCCTTATAGCAACAGCTGCCAGCGATGAAGTACAGATGAATCTAACATAAAGATAAATCAATGTATTATTTTTAATTTATTAATCTGTTAATAGGTAACCACAAAAGTCAATGAAGTAGTGAAAGCTGCAGAAATAAGTAAAGCTGAAGTCGCTGTGGTTAAAGATCGTGCTGAAATATTACTAAAAGGAATTTCAAAAGAGAAGAAACTGACGGAAGTAAAACTTGCTGCGGCTAAACCAGCTATGGATGCTGCTGAAGCAGCTTTACTAGTAAATTACTTTACTTAATAATATAAAATAATTTTATATTATAGTATATTTAAATATTCTATTGTTTTATTTGGTGTATATAAAATATTAATACAATTAACTATAATTAATTTTAGACCATAAACGCCACTGATATAGCTACGGTGAGAAAATTAGGCAAGCCACCTTATCTAATTACTTTGATTATGGATGCTGTATTAATATTTTTTAGACGAAAAGTAGTTAAAGTTCAACCTGATCCAGAGAAAATGTTTTTAGAACCTAGTTGGAGTGAATCCTTAAAAGTAACTATTTACCGTAATATAGACTAATATAATTTACGAAGACATAATATATTCTAACGATTTTAATTTTTAGTTAATGTCTGATACCCGATTTTTGTACAATCTTCAAAATTTTCCAAAAGACCAAATTAGTGGAGAACTGATTGACTTATTGCAACCGTATTTCAAATACTCAGGTTATACATTTGACAAAGCTAAAATAGCATGCGGAAATGTAGCTGGTCTTCTTAGTTGGACATTGGCAATGTCAGATTTCTATAATGTAAACAAAGAAGTGCTTCCTTTAAAAGCCAATTTAGCAAAACAGGAAACAAAACATCTTGAAGCTAAAATACAACTTAAATTAATGGAAGATGCTGCAAATGAAAAAAATCGACAATTATTAGAGGCTAAACGACAATTGAATGTAGCATTAGGTTCACAAAAAGCTATTCAAGACGAAGCTAATAAGTGCAAAAATAAAATGGAATCGGCGACTGCACTTATCGAGGGATTAGATGGAGAAAGAAAGAGATGGACGCAACAGTTAGCAGGATTTAATTCAGAAATAAAATATTTATTAGGAGACATTGTTATACTTACAGGCTTTTTATCTTATTCTGGACCATTCAACCAAGAATATAGGACTAATATTTTGCAATCGTGGTACCAAAAAATGAATGACAAAGCTATACCAAATTCGCCCGACTTAAATGTGACTGAAAAATTAGCAGATCCTCCAACGATTAGCGAATGGAATCTCCAAGGATTACCAAACGATGAACTATCAACTCAAAATGGTATTATAGTCACAAAATCGTCGAAATACCCAATCATGATCGATCCTCAAAGTCAAGGAATATTTTGGATTAAAAATAAAGAAGCAATAAACAATATGATAGTTACTTCATTTGATAATAAATACTTTCGAAATCATCTCGAAGATTGTGTATCTCTAGGAAAACCGTTATTGATTCAAGATATATTACAAGATGTCGATCCTGTAGTGAATAATGTTTTAGATAAGAACTTTTTTAAAGTGGGTAAAAGTTTAAAGGTGTTATTAGGAGATAAAGAAGTCGATGTAACTGAGAATTTCCGTTTATATCTTACATCTAAACTTGGAAATCCATCATATCCGCCAGAACTATACGCGAGATGTTCGATCATTGATTTCACTGTAACCATAAAAGGTTTGGAAGATCAATTGTTAAGTAGAGTAATAGAAACGGAAAAAAAAGAACTGGAACAAAAACGTATAGAATTAATCACTGAAGTAACTTCTCAAAAACGAAAAATGCAAGAACTAGAATACGACCTCCTAATAAAATTGACCACAGTAAAAGGATCGTTAGTAGATGATGAATCTGTTTTGTATACATTGAATAAAACTAAAGACACAGCATTTGATGTCAATGAAAAATTAAAAGTGGCCAGTATAACACAAGCTTCGATAAATTTGGTACGTGAAGAGTATCGCCCAATAGCAACTAGAGGTTCTGTTCTATACTTTTTAATTGTAGAAATTGGATTAGTCAATCCTATGTATCAAAATTCTTTGCAACAATTTTTAGAACGATTCGATATATCATTATCGGAAGCCGAAGTTTCCGTTATGCTTTCTCGACGAATCCACAATATTATTGAAATGTTAACTTACGTTATATTTAAATATAAGTGTCGCGGATTATACGAAAAACATAAAACGCTTTTTACAATTCTCATGACTCTAAAAATAGATATTGATAAAGGAAAAATAACGAAAGAACAGTTTGAATATTTCATCAAAGGCGGTGCTTCAATTGATTTGAACTCTATTAATCCTAAACCATTTAGTTGGGTGACCGATATATGTTGGATGAATTTAGGTTTATTGCAAACCATTCCACCATTTTCTGAAATATTGACTTTGGTAGAAAAAAATCAAAATTCTTGGAAAGGATGGTACGAAAAAAGTAGTCCTGAGAAAGAGCCAATTCCGGGATATGATACAATAAACGCTTTTGAGAAGTTATTAGTCATAAGAGCATGGTGTCCAGACAGAACATTGAATCAAGCATTTTCATACGTCGAAGAATCTTTGGGAGCTCACTATGTGGAAACTGTAATGTTAAATGTACCGGAGATGTATACCGAATCTAGAAGTACCACACCTTTAATTTGTTTCCTAAGTATGGGATCTGATCCCAGCAGTCTCATCGAAAACACAGCAAAAAAAATGGAAATTCCGTTTCAATCAATTTCTATGGGCCAAGGTCAAGAAATACACGCGAGGAGGTTACTAAATGATTTTACGATAAATGTAAGTTTCACAAAAGCCCTAATAATAAATTTTCAAATTTATTTTAATTAATACATATTACCCAAAGACATATTTAAGGATTTGGCCCTCCAGGTCAAAATCATTTTTATCGCATAGTACTGCAACAATAACACCTATAACTATAACACATAGTAAAAGATTGGTTATACGAATACAATTTTACATACCAATATGAATTATTTTAATTAGCCATAATATTATTAATTTAAATTTATAAGATCTTATTGGGCTAGCACACTGTGTCATTAACTTTTGTATTAATAAAAATTTAAAACATAATGGTACGATACTCAAATTAAAAAAAAAATACCCATTAATCTTTTTCCATTTAATAAGCTTTCATTAAAATTACCAATTTTATATTCTGATCGAAGCGAAGAATGTATTGGTTTTACAATGATGTGTATCTTTTTTTTCTTTTTTTTTTTTTTTTTTTATGTCTAGACACTTTTACTACCCGGAATAATGCTCCGATTTTCACGAATAGCATTAGGTTCCGGTTAGAAAGTGGATGTAGTCGGTACTTTATTTAGGTCATTTTTCGAATTTCTCAAAATTGATTCTATGCGAAAGAAGAAATGTGAAAGAATTATGAAAATGAAGATAAAACGACATTTTTCACGAAAACTGAAATTTCGAAGAAATTGATTTTAATATTTCACGATTACTCAAGCAATTTTGAAGTTAGGGACATGAACATTTTTTTGGGTATTGACATAGGTACTATGTATATGTGACAAATTTTTGGAGAACCGGTATGTTAATTTTTCTACAAATTATAGGACTTTGAATATTTCGGAAAATTATTGTTTTTATGTATATAATGATTGATAAAATTGGCAATTTTGGGTATTAGGATTGAAAATTTTACTGAAGTATATTAACATATTACTTACTAGAAACCATTGCATTCGAAAAAATTATTTTTAGCAAAGTTCTGTCAGATATGGGCATTTAGGTGACAAGGGATTTTATGAGCAGTTATATTGAATTTAGATATTTGAAAATTGTATAGGGTATGTACTCGTATTTTGCGTTTTAAATATTTTATAAAAATTGTTAAAATTTCAAATAATACTTACATTATCTGATTGAACTTCGCTCAGAATCGATTTTTCGATTGCAATGGTTTATCATTGCATTCAAATTCTAATTATTTAAAATTAAACACTATGATTTGCACATCTGTATACAATGCAGCAGGAGTATCAGCTATTCTTTTTTACTTTTATTGATATAAATTTATATACTCGTATATATTCTTCTACGAAATTCGACATAACCATAATTCGCATGTAGTCTATTATCCATCTTGACTGTTCACCTGAAAAAAGTTGATATAGGACCATTAGATCGCAAACGCCTTTTAATCTTTCGCAGATAAATATAACCTTTAAATCTATCTACGTCGTACAGCATTTACAGTTATATTCGAATAAAAGATTTTTCCACGCGAACACTTTGTTAGCGGAATAGCGTTTCACCCACACATGTGTCCAATAACAAATAGTACATTAAAATATGTAACGGAGGAAAATATTTCAAGTAACTTATATATAATTCGTGTAAATAATAATATATTTATATTAATAGGGCGGCTGGGTATTACTTCAAAATTGCCATTTATGTTTGGACTTTATGCAAGAAACGTTTTTATACATAAATACAACTGTAGCTACGTCTAGTGCAGAAAACTTTAGAATTTGGATAACTACAGAAGTGCATCCGAAATTTTCGATATCACTGTTACAAATATCCATACATTACACCTATGAACCACCCGAAGGTATAACTTTACATAATTAAATAATTCTATTTCAAATAAATGTTTTTATTAAAAATAATAATTTTATTATTATATATTGGTTTTAGGCCTCAGAGCGGGTTTATTGAGAACATATAAAAGTATGGGAGAAGACATATTAAACTATTCTAACTTATCACAATACAAGTCTGTATTGTATATCATTTCTTTCTTACATTCGGTCGTGCAAGAACGTAGAAAATTTGGACCGGTCGGATGGAACATACCATATGAATTTAACACGTCAGATTGGTACTGTTCAACATTGTACTTACAAAAGATGATCGATGAAGTAGACGCTAATACCAGTTTGAATTGGATTGCCTTAAGGTAGGTAGTTAAGAATTAATTATATAATAAATTATGTAAGGTTTAACTAAATTTATATAGATTTTTAGTGAATATGTAATAAGTTCGTCCTTTAGAAAGAATAGAATATACTTACTTATTACCATACGAAATACTAATATACAACGATTTTTTTATAATACTCAATTATAATAAATTAGTTAAATTCAATTTGAAATTATTCATATTCTTAGATTAATAGAATATTTATTATTTCAGATATATGATAGCCGAAGTACATTATGGTGGACGGGTAACCGACGATTATGATCGACGATTATTGAATAATTTTACTAGACTATGGTTTAATGATAATGTATTTGATGAACAATTTTGTTTTTATAAAGGCTACAACGTGTTGAATTATGAAAGTCTGCCAAAATATTTATCGACAATCGAAGAAATGGCATTAAAAGATCCACCACAAGCGTGTGGACTACATCCAAACACTGACATTACGTATATCATATATTTTAATATTTTTATTAAACTAAGACCATGATTTTAATGAGAGGTTAAAGATTTAAATTTCATAAATTTGTATATATATTTTTCGATCATGGATTTTTGTAATTTGTAATAATCAATAGATTAATAATAAAATTAAAATTTACCATGAAATATGATTCATTAACACATTTTACCCAAACATACATACATAAAATTACAAATATGCATAATATTTCATCGTATTTAGGTATCAAACTAATATCGTTCAAGAGATGTGTGACACAATAATTTGGATTCAACCGAAAGGTTCAAGTGGTGGAAGCGAAGTAACTCGAGAAGATAAGGTATATGCCATGACTATGGATATTCTGAGCAAATTACCACAAGCATTCAATTTGTTTATGACCAAAGAAAGGTATAATAACAAAATATAATAAAAATGTAAAGTGTTTACCTACATAAGATATTTGCATATTATTATTAGATTAACAATTATGGGTGCAACGCAGCCAATGAACATATTTTTAGGTCAAGAAATAGAGCGTATCCAAAAAGTCATCGAACTGGTAAAAAGTACCATGGAAGACCTTTTGTTGGCGATCGATGGAATAATTATAATGAACGAAGTATTATTCTAAATATTAATTTATTTAATAAAT
The DNA here is from genome assembly GCA_021307375.1 of Tetraneura akinire. Classification (NCBI taxonomy): domain Eukaryota; kingdom Metazoa; phylum Arthropoda; class Insecta; order Hemiptera; family Aphididae; genus Tetraneura; species Tetraneura akinire. The sequence continues at coordinate 6,542,166 of JAIUCT010000012.1, read as the reverse complement.
ATAATTAATAATAAAATAAATAAATAATAAATAATAAATAAATTATTAAATATAAAAATGTATATAATATATTAATATAATAATATTAATATATAAATTATAACTTTATATATTTTCATAAAATTACAATATGTTTACAAATCGCTGTTTTATAACAGGTTTTATCAGAAACTTTGGACTATTTGTACGATGGACGAATTCCCCTACACTGGCTAAGAGTCTCCTGGACATCCTCAGCAATAGGCTTTTGGTTCGATGAATTGTTGAAACGTCACAATCAGATAAAATTGTGGATATTTAAAGAAAAACCCACAAAATTCTGGATGACTGGCTTTTTCAACCCTCAAGGATTTCTAACGGCAATGAAACAAGAAGTATCCCGAGCTCATAAAGGTTGGACTTTAGACAACATGATGCTCGAAAATCAAGTTACGCCTCTTAATCAATTTGCTGCCAACAAGCCTCCTTTAGTAAGCAAATATTGGCGCTTATCAAATATTAAATATATACTCAACGTTAGGTTAACCTAATATTAAAAAATACATCAACTTACAGAAATACATAATTATAACGTATATAACCTTAATATATGTTTAAAATCTAACCCCTTCAGTACTAGACAATATTAAAGTATATTTTTTAGTAAATTACATACAGTATAATATTGCAAGTTATATTAATATTTTGTAGCTTTAGCAATCTGTATACTGCGTGTGTACAATGTACTTATACGTATAATATATTATATAATAAAAATAGCCGCTTCCAAAAAAAAAAAATACATAAATAATTTTTTCAATATTATTTAATATTATGAATATATTTTCCTATATATATTATGTTGATATCTCATATGTTTAAACTCCACAATGTTGACAATAAATGTATCTCGTTATTTCCATTCTCCACTTAGGAAGGTGTTTATGTGTACGGATTATTTTTGGATGGAGCTAGTTGGAATTGGAAAACTCGAGAACTCCAAGAATCGCTTCATAAGATTATGTTCACAGAAATGCCTATTATACACGTTTACGCGATTAATCTACTCGAAACTAAGCCTATTATGGCGTACAAATGTCCAGTTTACAAAAAGCCCAAAAGGACCGGACTGACTTATGTGTGCGAATTGAACCTTCAAACGCCGCGTTCCATACCGTCCAATCATTGGATACTAAGAGGTGTAGCTCTACTCTGTGATATTAAATAGACATAATAAACACATTAATTGTGTTATCGACAATGAACAGATCAATATTCTAAATACAACAGTACAAATAACAGAAATATATGTCAACGTGTGTTTTAAATGTATTAATTAAATATAATTTTATTATGATGATTTAAAAACTGTTTTTTTATTTATAGATTAATTAATTTTATTTATAGAACATCAAACTCATTGAAAATTCTTATATTCACATATATTTCTAAATAAGACACGAGTTTATTATTGCTGGTTAATTTATAATTTTTTTTTTTTTTTTTTTTTTTTTATTAAATATACAACAATTTTGTATCTCTACAGCTATATTATTATATTTTTTTTTAAATTTAAACCTAGTTTTAATTACATAATAGCCTTAAGCAATCAATAATAATATTGAAATGTAAGGAGTCTATTATTAAATTTAATTAGTTTTAAATTTTTAATCATTTATAAACATAGTGAAATTAAGATTAAAATAGGGAAATAGTCACCAAGAAGACAAAAACGGACGACACATTAAGTCGTGTTCCGTTATATTTGTACCTACTTAGAGTATTTTCGTGTATTTTATTTCAATAATAGTAAATTTATGGATGTTGTTATTTTGTATATGTTCACATACAAAAAATAAGAAATTAAATTTTTTATGATGCATTTTAGTTTCTGATTGAAGCGAAGAATAATATATTGGATTTACAATGATACGTGATTTTTTTCTTTTCTTTTTTTATACAAGTTTATGTCTGAAAACACTTTAATTACACGAAATAAATAAATAATGCTTCAATTTTCACAACTAGCATATGTTTCCGGTTTGAAAGTTGATGTAGTTACTAGTTGGTATATTTTATTTAGGTCATTTTTCGAATTTCACAAAATTGACCCAAAGCGTAAAAAAACGAAGAAATAATGATGAAAAACCGGTATTTTTCACGAAAACTGAAAATTCCACGAATTCGACTTCAATATTTCACGATAACTCGGGCAATTTTAAACTTAGAAACTTGAAAATTTTATTGGGTGTTTACATAGGTACTATATATTTATATAGGTAAAATTTTGGAACTTTTACTTTAATTTTTCTATAAAATATAGGTTTTTGAAAATTTCCTAAAATTCTCGTTTTTATGTATAATGTTTTTATATATAATGTTTGATAAAATTGGCATTTTAGGGCATTTAGGTCTGAAAATTCTACAAATGTAGACCTACATATTACCTAACATCATATTAAAATATTACAAATATCCCAATGCTCAATTTTTTTTTATAGGTGTTTAAATTTGAAATTTTAGTAAAATCCATATTTAAAATATTTATATGGATTTTATGTATGAAGACATTTTTTCGACCAGGAATAATGCTCTGGTATTTACGAATAGTATAGGTTTTCAGTAGAAAATTGGATGTTGTCTATACTTTATTTAGGTCATTTTTCGAATTTTTCAAAATTGATCCTATGCGTTAGAAAAAACGACGAAAAAACGGCATTTTCACGAAAACTGAAATTTTGACGAATTCGATTTTATTATTTGACGATATCTGGGGCAATTTTCATGTTAGAGATGTGAAAATTTTATAAAATGTTTTATTTATGTTGTCAAGGGAGTATTTATAAATTATCAATGGGGGGCACACCAAAAAAAAAAAAAAAAAAATATATATAAAATTCCTATGATAATTATCAATAATTTATTTGAGTAACATATTAAACACTTATTAGCTATTATAGTATTATACAATACATCATACATGTTATACAATTAAAAAATATATGTATTTACAGTTATTCAAAAAAAAAAAATTAATAATTTGTTATACCTATAAAAAAATTGGGCCACCCCCTTAAATACGCCCTTGTATGTTGTGATAAAATTTTATGTTTTAAATATTTCATAAAAAATGATAAAATGTTAATTAATTTCTTCATTATTCGACTGAACTTCGCTCATAATCGTTTTTCGAATGCAATGGTTTATCATTGCACTCAAATTCTAATTAAAATTAAACACTATGATTTACACACCTGTATCTTATGCGGCATGATTATCAGCTCGTCTTCTTATTGTTGCTATTATTAGGTCATACATTTATTCAAATGATTCAAATAATAACTACCATGTTAAAATCCAATAATAAAATATCATTAAAAAAGTTTCCAATTTCTTACGCTATGTCTCTCATTCTTCATTTCTCATTACGAAATTCTTCTCTTAACTTACTAATCTTTTATTCTCTCTAAAATTGACTATGGCTGCTTTCTCTCTGGCTCTACCTCTTATTCTCATTGATCACTACTGAACAACCTTCAAACTTCTTGTCTACGCTCAATTCTGGTTTGTTTAAGAACTGTGTCCCTTCGTCAACAATTGAAATTGAAACTACTCTTCCCTTTTAACATTAGATGCAGTTGGTTAGCAGAGAAATGTATTCTTAAAAATGTATCTTTTAACTAATCAAAAATATTTAACTTAATCCTTAACATGTATGATAATTGGTGCTATGTCCGAAAACCCTTAACTATACTTTCTTCTGTTTCACATTCTCTCGTCCATATTAAACCCTATATCGGTTCTTCTAATAAACATCTATTATATGAAACCAATTTCTCAGCTATATCCTTCATTCCACCTACCCACAATTATACGTCTTATTAAAATTTTAATTCAACTATTTTAAAAACATTACCTTCCAATGTCGTTTTTTTATATTATTCTTTTTTTTTTTTATTCACATACACTTATTTTTACCGATAGTTCAAAATCTCCTTCATCAGCTGATTACTCTTTTTTCATTCCTAATCGACATATTCGTTTTCTTGTAACCTTCATCCCTCTGCTTCTTCTTTCACAGCTGAATGCTATGCTATCATTGAAGCTCTCCAAACAATCTCTTCCTTTCCACCTGAAAATTATCTCATTGTAACAAATTCTCTTTCTTGTCTAACTCCTCTGAAGTCAAATGTTTTTCATTCCCATATCTCCCCCCTAATAACACACATAATGTCAACTCTTCATTCCCTTTTTTTAAACAATTTTAATATTCAATTTGAGTGAGTTCCTGCACATTTCGTTATTAATGGAAGGTAATGATAGGTGTCTGACTCTCTTACCAAATCGTCATCTTCTATAAATCTCTCACCATCTTCAATCATTCCAGTTTTTCGTACTCTTGGCATAATCTTTCACCCAATTATGCCTTATGGTATCGCAATATATCTCCTTCTATCCCTAATAAACTCTGGTTCTCATGTTTAAACTTGTCTAGGAAATCTATGGTTTTTTCTCTCGGCTACGCATTGGCCACTCATTATTTCCCTCTCACTCGTTCTATCTTTCCCTTAATAATTCACCTTCTGTACTTTTCATTCTGAAGAATTTATCTGCAATTTCACCCATATCATACTTCAATGTCCTACTCTTTATTCTCAACATAACTCCCTTCTTTCCTTTCTCGCTTAACCTACGCTGATTTTATAATTTAATTTTTTGAAATGCTGTTATTTTTGTTTATTCTTATTTATTTTATTCCTATTTTACATTTTTTTCTCTCTCTCTATTTTTTATTTAGACACATTAATTATTATTTTTCAAATAAAAAAAAAAAATAATAATAATACCCATCTATTGACTATTGAGTAGGATAAGAAATAATAAAAGAAATCAACAATAAACATGAATTTCATATATTTATAATTTTTTTTGTATACATTTTTAAATTAAATAGATGTTATTTATATAATTATTATACCTATAAATTATGATTATACAGGTATTACACACATATATTCGGTAAATGGTCATTACCTAAGTACTCATTATTTAAAAAAAATTATATATTATGGCATGTTAATATATGGTATAAAATGAATTGACATTTAAAAGATAAAAAGATAAAATAGGTAGTCAAATGTACTTATTATATTAATATAAATATAAGGACAGAATATGTTTCAAGTTTAGTTAATTTTAAATATCACACTTTATTTTTTTATTTTAATTTCAGTTATTGTTTGCAAACTATTATTATTAATATTATTATTATATAGGTAATTATATAATTGCCCATTGATTTGTTTAATAATTCAATTAGCCAATGTACATCAATTAATTTGTATTATAGTGATAATGTTTATTATTAAATTTGAATCTTGAAGAAAAATATTATATTAAACTTAATTCTTTATTTCAATATTTTAATTTTATATTTTATTTTAAAGTAAGTATTAAAAAAAATTAATTTTCATATAAGTACAGGTATGTACATTACGTAAATGATTTAAAGTTTAAATGTATTAATTATTAAGCATTAAAAAAACTAATTTTCAAATAAGTATATAGGTACATTATGTTAATGTCTTTAAATGTAAATGATTAAATATAAATATAAGGACAGATTATGTTTCAAAATTAGTTAATTTTTTAAAAATAAATATCAACATTCACCTTTTTTTTTATTCAATTATTACATGAAATATACAGGTATTATTATATTATCCATTAATATATTTAAAATTTCCAATGGTTAATGTATAATATCAATTAATTTGAATTTTAGTGATAGGTAATATTGTGTATCATTTTATGAAATCCGAATTTGAATCCCGCATAAAAATATTATATTATAATAAATTCATTATTTCACCATTTTAAATTAAAATTATATTTTAAGTTAAAATTAATAAACATATTTCTTATATCTTATTATTAAGTGTATATGTAATTATATTAAAGGACTATAGGAGACAGGAACAACATTATTTCCATTTAATAACATATGTAGGTACATTAAACTCATAAAATATAAACGTAATCTTTTTTAGATACCTACTAGGTACCTATTTACTGTAAATATCAAAATACATTTTATACAATATAATAATATTATACAAATTATAATAAATTGATTAATATCAATTATATAAATATAATTAATATTAGAATCTGACAATTAAAAATGATTTACTTAATTAGATAGGTAGGTTCTTTAAAATTAAATATCAAATGTGTCAAGTTTTTTCATTCGAACTGGTGAATAACAAGTTGAATTATTTATATCTTCCGGTGGTAAGTTCAATGATTCTTCTGGTTTTTCTAAAAAAATAATAATTATTATTATTAACCCTAATTTTAAAATCCAAAAGCTATTAAAAGACAATATTATGACTGCTGCCAGATTCAGACATACATGTCATCACAAACAGAGATAATTGATTAAATCAACTTATTTTTATTTTACCAAGTATAATATTTCGTATATTCTTCAAACTATCTATAATGACCAGATATGTAACATTAGGCTTAGATTATAATGCAAACATAAAAATATAATATTTCAAAAAGTTTCGAATCAACAAAGAAAATTAATATCATCAATGATCATTGATTAACATAATAATTTAAAATACAAATTTGTGAAAATATTTTTGTTCAATGAAAAAACATTTAACTTAAAAAAATTAAACTTATTTTGAGAAAATGTTAATTGTAATAATTTAAAATAAGAATTCTACCTATATGATTTTTTTTACATAATAATATGTAAATTGAATGTTAAATTTTATAATTTAAAAGGCAAAAATCAAATTAAATATACGCCTGTATAAATATATATTTAGTAAATAATGTCATGTTAAATTATTTAACATATGACAACGTGTTATCGTGAAAATATATTTATTTTTTATTAATTATTAATATAATATAATCGTAGATATTACAAAAATTACATTTAAATATTTTAATATTTTATACATACATAATAGGTATATATTTACCATAAGATATAATAAGTGTATTATTATATTTTGGTCGACAACAATCGAATAGTAAACATTTAGACCAAAAGCAACAAACAACGCACAGTATTCCAATTAAAATGCAACTACTTATGAAACATATTCCGATTATCATAAGCCAATCAGTAGGAGGTTCTTGCATATTAATTCTGCTAAAAATAAAATCACGAACTATTAGTAAATACTGATTAATTATAATAATTTCATAAAAATAACGTTAATTTTATAGTTATATCTTATATATAAGTACAGTAGATTACTTACATTTTATAACCAACAATTTCTGATTAAATTAAATAAAAACATTACTTCGATAAATACTATTTTTGATAGAATTTTTCAATTTTCAATCGGTAATACGAATATAATATGTATTCTTAAATGGTAAAATTATATAATATACCAGTATTTGATTCTTGAAACAAAACAAAAATGTATTATTAAATTATAAAATATTATTCTGATTTTGAATAACTATAATTATTTAAAATAATATTTTCACTTTATAAGTAATGAAAATATATTTTATGGTCATAATAAAAGACTAGGCATTAGAGAATAAAAAAAAGAAGTTCTTTGAAATAAAAATAATACTTAAAAGCAAGGGAAAAGGTACTGGTGTGTAAAAACTACAGGTGAAAAGAGGATGGTGTTGTTTTATGATTAACATTTGAATGTAATGATAAATAATTACATTCGTCAAAACGATTTTGAGCGGAATTCATCAGATGATATATGTAATATGTAGTATGTACTTATTAAAATGTTTACATTTTTATCAGTCTCTAGGTTCAAAATAAATAATTTATCACAAAACCACTAAATGAATCACCTGCATGGCTACATACCCAAATCAGACAGTACTTTTTCAGAATCATTTTTCGAAAATGTAATGATTTATCATTGCATTCTAATGTTAATCAAAATTCAACACTTTCCTTTTTACACCTTTATTCGTTCCACACCAGTATCCTTTTCCTGGCTTGGTATAATTTAAACAACTATAAAAAAAAAAATCGTAAATGTAATATCACAATTAATTGGAACTAAGTTAAGTAAAAAGTATTTTAGCGTCAATAAAATTTTCAAAATTTTTAAAAAAATTTTGTCAATTTTATTTAACATTATTTTAAAATATTGAAATATAATAACAAGAATCCATATAATAAATTTAAAATTTAAATATTGATATTTCTCAAATTTCAACTTTAATCACCTATAAAATAATTATATTATAATTGATATTATTCTAATAATCGAGAAACGTTCTAACTTTTTTATTAATTTTTTATTGTAAAAGTATTGAGAAATAATTAGAAGAATACTTGTATGAATTCTAAGATTTTTGATTAAACTAAAAATTTCAACTTTAAACAGCTATAAAAATTGAGACTATAGTGATTTTTCTAATATTTGGATATGATGTTAAGTAACATGTAAATATACTTCAGTAAAATGTTCAGACCTTAATGGCCAAAATTTCCAATTTTATCAAACATCATATAAATACAAATGAGAACTTCCGAAATATCCAAAGTCCTATATTTTGTAGAAAAATTAACGTAATGGTTGCAAAATTTTATTACTTTACTAATTTTTAGATTCTGAGCGAAGCTAAGAATGTATTGTTTTTATAATGATGTGTCTTTTTTTTTTATGTCTAATGACACTTTTTCTAACAGAAATAATGCTCCGATTTTCACGAACAGCATATTTTTCCAGTCGGAAAGTGGATGTAGTTTGTAATTTGTAGTTTATTTAGGTAATTTTTCGAATTTTTCAAAAATGACCCTAATGCGATAAGAAAACTACCAAAAAATGACGAAAGCGTCATTTTTCACGAAAACTGAAATTTTGACGAATATTTTACTACAACTACAACACTGGCAATTTTAAACTTAGAGACTTCAAAATTTCATTAAGTGTTCATATATATATTATATATACGTGATAAAATTTTAGAACCGTTAAGTTAATTTTTCTACAAAATATAGGACTTTGAATATATGGTAAAATTCTCGTTTTTATGTATATTATAATGTTTGATACAATTGGCAATTTTTGGTTTTAAAGTTTGAAAACTTTACTGAATTATACTCACATATTATTTAACAAAAATCCAAAGTATTTTTTTTTTGTTTATAGCTGTTTAACGTTTATATTTTTATTATAATCAAAAATCTTAGAAGTCATACAAGTATTCTTTTTAATATTTCGCAATACTTTTACAATAATAATTAATAAAATAGTCAACAAATTTTGAAAAAATTTGTAAATATTATGGAAACATACTGATATACATATATTAATATATTTCCGAAATATTAGAAAAATCTTTAGTCTCAATTTTTTTTATAAGTTTCTTAAGTAGAAATTTTAGTAAAATCGATATTAAATGGTATAACTAGTATACTCGTATTTTGCGGATTCTTATTATTATTATTTCTCAATATTTTACATTAAAGTTATATAAAATTGACAACCAAATCAACCAATTTTAATGTATTTTTAAATTTTTATTAAAGCATACGTAAATAACGTTATTTCCTGAATATTATAAAAATGTCAATTATCAATTTTTTTTTATAGGTGTTTAAATTTGAAATTTGAGTAAAATCAATATTTAATGTATTTATATGGATTCTTCTTATGATATTTCAATATTTTACAATAATGTTGAAAAACATTATCAAAAACATTATTAAAAAAAATATTGTCAAAAAACTTTGAAAATTTTTGTAAATTTATCGAATTTTAAATACATTTTACTTAACTAATTCCAATTAATTGTGAATTATTACATTATTTTTTTTATAGTTGTTTAACGTATTTAAGGCTGTACTGGATACTGCTATGAAAGTGATGCAGGTGAGGAAATAGAAAAGATAATGGTGATGTTGTAATATTATGTTGTAAATTTTATTAATTACATTAATTAAATTGATTAATTTTTTATTGATTTGAATGCAATAATAAATTATTAGTAACTCTTGCTTCTTTCTTGTTCAGTTCTTATATAATTTAACTTTGTCCATATCATCCGCGGGAGATCAAAACCAGGGACTCTTGTTTCTGTCAATCAGGTCGACGCTTCGTACTCCTGAGTCCCTCCATTGTGATATCCATATTTCCGATAGTCCTTTTGCCGGAAATTCGAGATCCCCTATCGGTTAGGTTGACTTGAGTCTTTTCTGGGGTTGCTTCTGGGGTTGCTCGTGATATCTTCATACAGTGGGAGGTTTAGGTTTCTTTTAATATTTTCTATTATACGTTCTGCATGCATCATTCTGCGTAGGTGCGGTGGAGCTATGTTTGCAAGCACCGGCAGCCAATGTACTTGGGTTGGTCTTAATGTGCCGGTGATGACTCGCATGGTCTGGTTGAGTTCCAAATGCATGGTTGGAAATCAGTCAATAAATACGATATAAATATTTTTTTTGTTAAAAACATTCAATTATCAAAAATATTAGTCGAATAGTGAGAGATTGTAATGATAATGATTACCTATACTGATACTAGGTATTATTATTACGAGTATATTATTAAAATGGATAATGTTTTTATAAGTATACATATAAGGGAAGAATACTATTGAATAACGAATGGAGATAATGATTGATAAATACTTCATCAAATATTGACTAATGACATTTTAGTAAATTTCTGAAAATTTAAATCAATTCAATACTTATATTATCAAACTGAACTTCGCTCAGAGTCGTTTTTTTCGAATATAATGATTTACCATTGCATTCAAATCTTAATCAAATTACAAGATAATAATATAACATCACCATTTTATTTTCCTTACCTTTATCCCTTCCAGTTTGGCTTTTTATAGTTTTAAATTGTCTGAAAACTCTTTTGTTTATATTTAACCAATTTCAGAAAAATGTATTTATTATAAAATTATAACTTGTACATAAAAATTAGAGTTTTAATGCTTAATAATATATAAGCAGTATATTATAAGAATTTACATAAAAATTTAAAATAAAAATATTTTAAAATTCAAAATCCTTATGATTTTATTATATAATAAATAATGTTTCACATACAGTACATACGTACTTTGTACTTATATTAATTATAAAATAAAATGTGAAAAATTACAATGATATACATTGTAGGTATCTGTGTTTTATAAATACATATTTTATAATATTTTATATTTTTTAGAGTGTTTAACATTGAATTTAAAAAAATAACAAAGGCTGCCCGTCAAAATGTTTTTACCTATACCTAGGTATAAGTTATCTACAAGGCTACAAAGATCGTATTATGTCATGCACTGTTAATTTTGCTTTCTAAACCAAATTTACATTTTAAAAAAATATACAACATTTACTTTAATTTTATAAGAAGAGTTCTTGTGGATATTTTATATACTAATAAATAAAAAAGTTCACAAAAAATTTACTTTATTATTTTAGTACACGTGTGTATGTTAACATTAGTGTTTATTACGCTCAATCAAGAAAAAATTCAAATATATCCAAATTTATGCTTAAATCAGAAATTATAGATATTTTGATATACGTAATTGTATATAAATCAACAATATTGATATTAATTGGATATATATTTAATAAATATGTATTTATTTATCTGAACGACTATTGATTATTAATATTTTACATTTTTAATAATTCAATAATTTTAATTAAAATCACAAATAATATTTTATACAATTACATGATATGTATGCATATAATTATTTTAATGTATCGCGATATTATTTATTGACTGGTACTTAAAATTACGTACAACAACTATTATTATTCTCATCGTAACCTAATTTTTTTTTTTATTTTATAAATAATATTCATGTTCTTAATTTAATAAAAATTATTACCTACCATCATAATAACCGAATTTTAGCGTTGAAATCTACGACTATTATACGATAATATAGTTTATATAGGTACAATTGAAAATATTTTTATTTTTATTTTTTTTTTTTTTATTACACAGTTATAACAGCATTATAATATTTTACAATAATATTAATATAAGAACGAGACTTCAACCAAAATGTATATAAGTTAAATATTAATAATAAAATAAATAACGATTTATAAAAATTCTTATAAAAAAAAAAAATAAAAAATAATAATAATAATAAAAAGATTAATTACTTGCAATTTGCATGGCCATCAATTAGGTAGATTCCTAATTAGTATTTATGACTAAACGTGGTACGATTAAAATATTGTTCACGGTTATTAATCGCGTGCGGAGGCGTTGAAGTCGTTTAACTGGTCGTTTATATAGCTATATACCATATATAGGTGAACAACTAGCTACAGTTATATAATCATCTATTTTCACGTCTTTCTCCTATCGCGTTATCCTTTCTCTTTTTCATTTGTTCACCGATCCACCGCGAAGTTTTCCTCGTCAAATCCGTCACGCATTTTTTCCCTCTTAAAAAAAAAAAATAATTCAACATTATGCATGCGTATTTATATAATATTGTATTTTATATGCCGCGTATATTATTTTCGTTTTGTCATCGACTTGGTAATGTTTTACACTCGCAAGTCGCAAACGACGTATAGATAATATCACGTAATAAATTATTAGAAAAAAAAAAAATAAAAAAAAATAATTAACTATAAAAATATCGTTGTGCAAAGTGAAATATTATCAACACCCGGACGACGATATTATTATGGTCCTGTATAGGTAATTTTCTTTTATTATGATGGAAGACCGGTCTACATCATTTTTAATTAAAATATATATTCGAAAATAAAAAAAACTGTTCAATTTCGTCAGCCTGTCGCAGTGGAAAATTAATAACTCGAATAATATAATATATTTACCAGTACTTACACTACTTACTGTTTTAATATCGTACCAAATTATTATCATCACAGTTATACGATATTATTTTTGCGAAAAATTAAAATTAATTCAACGTGTTTCCACGATTTTCACTCTTTTTTTTTTCCTCTTATTTTTTGGCAACACGTATACATTTTTCGCGTGGGCAGCGTGTTAAAATAGTTATTAATACCCGTTTGTGTCGTGTCAAATAACGCATTGAGTAGGACGGCCTTCCAAAAAAATATATAAAAAAAAAAAAAAAAAAATACAGTAGTAATACCTACATATAAATATTTACAAATTTTTTCTCGTCGTAAACAATATTTTCATACGTTCGTAACGTACTCGTACAGTTTCCTCGTCCAATGTAGATGAGATTAAAAAATAAAAAATAAAAATAATAATAATAAAATAAAAACGAACGAAAACTCGTACTTGAATAACCGACTTGTTACGTTCGATCAATACATTTTCAATTTACTTTCTAACGCTACCGCCGCCGACACGAATCGCGGACCAACAGCAACCACTACGGGCACTAACACTACTGCGGTCCGGGCGTTTCTGCGGCGAGTGTCGTTTCGCGGTACCTACGTATCATTATTACTATTATTATTATTATTATTATTATTATTATTATTATTATTATTATTATTATT